>JAACJT020000036.1:10329573-10341033 GCA_009936485.2 Gymnarchus niloticus
GGCAGAGGGGCCCGGGAGGCGGGGAGGCTGGCGTGGACTTACGTGAACGCACAGAAAGTACGTTTGTGTATAAGCAGCAAACTACAGAGCGTGAAGGCTGTCATCAAAACTAATTTAAATACCAGGTCCCAAACTTAAACAGGAGTCTAGCACACCCTTTACAAAATTAATTTCCACTCAATTGGTAAGATGCCACCATATTAACGGGGCAGCAGCATGATTTAGCAGCAAGTCCTTTCTTCATATACCCTTTGTCATCATTACTGGGCATCCCATACTGGTCACTGAATCTGCCATGTTAATTTGCCATTAACTGTACCAAAACAAAAAATCAACCATCATAATTGTATGCAGGTGTCTGGCTGATGCAAACTGTGCATGGTATGCAGTAGGTACTTACCATTTTATACATGCCAGTTTGTTACACTGCTTCAAAAAAATCTGGTAGCTAAAAATAAAACGAAGAAAAACCTCTGAGCTAAGACTTGTGTTATAGTATCAAGAAAAAGAACAGGCAAACCCCCAGCTAAGGAACCTCTGAGGTGGAGAGGCTAAATCCTCTGAAGATAGAGTGTGATTGGCAAGACAGTTGCAGAGGGGCACTGTACACCTACAAGACAAGGCATCTCATCCGTTAGCTGAAGCCTCCTCGGGGACAAGTTCCTGTCCCATAGCATAACGCCAACCCAGACACCATCTGCTGTCTCTCCACTGTGGTAGGACCATCCCAGTCAAGCGATGGTGTCATACATTTATACAGAATCTCCACTTGCTGGGATGTCACCTACAAATAAGAATCCCTAATGAACACTTAGGGGCTCTTATTTGGGTCTCAAATCTGTCACAGTCAGAGATTCCCATTACACATGAAACTTCAAACAAGGCCCTGTTAAACATGACTGCACAAATCACACAATAACTCTGCTCGGAATTTGTGCCAAGCAGAACTTTAACTTTAGTCTACCTTTGTGACCTTCTAAAATGGGTATATCAGCATTCACATATTGCTTCTGAAAAAAAGAACAACCTGGCTAACCACACAGCTGTGGTTACCCTATTTTCCCCATCATAGTTTTTAAGATACATTTTGAAATTAATATTCCAACTGTTAGAAAACTATTTAGCAGTGATGGGACAAAAAAGGCTTCAAGACCTGTGTTGGGTGGGAGTGTCTTGAACTATCAATCAATGCTGGAAATAACCACCACTTTGTTTGAAGATTTTGAAGCCTCATTTAGCAGCAGCATTGATTGGTTAGTTGAGGATTCTCCCACCCACCATGGGTTTTGAAGTCTCATTTAGCACCAGCATTGATTATTTAGTTCAGAATGCTCTCACCTACCACACGTTTTGAAGCCTCATATGTCCCATCGTTACTATCTAGCATCTACTGTAGCTCCATCTACTGAATGACACTTAGTGAAATAAGGATAGATGAACTGCTCTCTTTGGATAATACAGCAATGGAAACTTTATTTATTAAGCTGTGTATTTGTGCCACGTAACAAATGCTTTGCGTAACTTGGAATGACGATATCTGTGCTTCACTTCCTGATGGTACTAAAGTCTTGTCGTTTGTGTTTAACTCTTTAAAGCAGCTTACATACTCAAAGGGGAAGATGCAGGAATATAGCTGCACGTTTGAGAGCGAGTTGCTTACTTGACCTCACGCATGCGTCAGTCTTTCCATTACAAACCCACAAACCAGTGCTTAAAAGGATGGAATAAATAGAAAACAATCACACTCGCACACAAAGCACCCTGCAGATGCCACGCACTCAGCAAGGGAAAGAAATTTTTTATCAGCCTTACCTCAACCCAACAAACTCTACGCCTGCACTCAAAGTCAGTATGATGAAAACTGAAAATGTAAAGCGCAGAGAACAGCTAATTGTGTTTGTTTGCATATGTCAACAGGAAGCTAAATAATTTACAAAGTGTGTCCCAGAGCTAGTAAACAGTTCTCTTCCTGTCAAAACAATATTAATACAGATGACCTTGCAACGTAGTCTCTGAGGGTACAGTCAGAGAGAGAAGTACTGAAGCTAAGAGTATTTTTGTAAGGAGTAATGATGCCAGTCTTATCCTTTCAGAATATATGAGGGGGAAAAATAGAAAAAAATGTCATGTTAGGAGGTGGTCTAAGCCACGTGCCATTACCAAGTCTCAGTTCAAAGGAATCGGGTCTGTTCCTCACAGCTTCTGGATCTTCTCTGCCACCACGATGGGGTTCTCCTTGCGCAGGCGCGCCGCGGCCTCGCCCCGGTAATCGAAAGGGCACTCGTGCTTGTCCGAGTAGCGGTGTGCTGCGCAGAAGAGGTGGCCGCAGCGGCAGTCAAAGCCTGAGGTACGGACAGCAGTGGGGAGACGGGTGGGTGGAGAAGGGGGGGGCAAACAAGGGATGAAGCAGGGGGAGTGGAACTGGTGATACAGAAGAACAGACATACAGGTGGACAGGAAGTCTGATCTCATGCATCTAGAGAAGCCCATCACCCATAATACCTTGCAGTAGAAAACAGAAGTAATGCAATCGAAACCCAAGTCCAGTGGTATGTTGGTGTGCATACAAATCTTTGACTAGTGACACAAGATCTTCGGTCTGAAGACTCAGCTACAGCTTCTTGACTAACATCTATCCATCTTCTAAGCACTTATTCTGGTCATGGAGAAACCTGGAGTCTATCCCAGGCACAAGGGTACAAGGCTGGGGTACACCCTGGATGGGATGCCAGTCCATCACAGGGCACAAGGCTGGGGTACACCCTGGATAGGATGTCAGGCCATCACAGAACACACACACAGATAGACACACATATAATCATAGGTCTCAGGCAATTTAGACATGCCAATGAACCTAACTGCAAGTTTTTAAACTACAGCAGGAAAGCAGAGTACCCAGAGGAAACCCACATGACACGGAGAGAACATGCAAACTCTACATGCAGAGGAGAAGTACAACTGAAACCTTGAGCCCTGGAGGTGTGAGGCAACGCTGGTACCCAATGAGCCTCCGCACCACCCTTGACCAACCGCAGAACTTAAACCTTTTAAATTATAAGACTTGCCTGCTTCACGAGATGCCATAATTTACGTCACTCTCCTACAAATGGTACCAAGGGGGACACTCATGTGTTGAGACTTGTGGAAATGTTTACTCTGAACACTGTCGATTCTAGCATTCTGTGCAATTTTTGCACTTCCCTCAGTAAACCTCATACACAGATCATGAAACAGAGCTCATGCAAATACAGGTTATGGTTCCATGCGTATGAACACAGTTTAAATGTTTGTTATTAGAGAATCGTCTGGAATCATAGGGGGAAAAAATGCATACAGTTTAAAGGCCCTTAGACTAAGACTGCTTTTCATTTAATCTTTTTGTGATATGTCTCTCGCAAGGCTTACCTGTAAGGCCCACTTTCTTACGGCAGGTGAAGCAGCGGTTTTTCTTCTTGGCCTTGTCAGGCGTTTGATCTCCACTGGGGGGCACCCGCGTTGCTTCCTCACCTTCCCCTGTCACACACAAAGGCAGACTATTTTGATAAAAACAGACATATCAAAACAAGTCTCAAAGGCTTCAAAGTCTCTTTCCACTGTCTTCTCCCATCAGGTAAAATACACACCTCTCATCAAATGCAAGTCTTCCAAGTCAGGCAAATTCTAAACACGTACACAGTCACAGCCACCCCTTTTGAACACAGAGTACATCACTCTGTTTTCTGTGCAAACCCACCAGAGAGCTTCTGAATAGAACAGACTAGACTAGAATAGAATTATTTTATACACACAACAAAATTTAGTAGCAATCTTAAGGTGCAATCAAAAAACACAAATAACAATTAGACATAAATGAAATTAAACTGAATTTATTTTTACCTGGCATTTTAATTAAAATATCCAATAGATGTACATACTAAATACAGAAGTATAATAAAATACAGATGCATGTGCAGTGGATATAACAAGTATACTGGTGGTCACACCGGCCTGAAACCGTGCCAGTGTTTGGTAGTGTTCAATTTTCGTATGACACTGGGGAAAAAAGCTATTCTTTAGTTCTGTTCAGGTAGAACAGTGGTTAAAGGACAGGCCTGTAATCTGAAGGCTTCAATTCGAGTTCCAAGAAGGCTCATGCTAACAGCCATTAGGAAGGTCTTCGGCCGAATGGCTCAAACAGCTTCAGTAAAACTTCTCGCTGCATTAATCTGGCTAACTGTCTTGTTGTCATCCCATCCAGGACGTCCCCTGTCTTCTACCCTGTGTTTCCTGGGAAAAGATGCAGGATCCTCTACAACCTTAAACTGATTAAACTATTGGAAGACTGATTAAACTATTGGAAGACTGTTAGATAGATGGATGGATGGATGGATGGATGGATAATTGTTATTGTTACATTCTAAGCTTGGTTTCCATTAGTGTCAAAACCCCAAAAAAGTTTCTGAGCTTCTCAGAATACCTCCAATGCTGATGTCTTCCAAACATCATTCCTTACCTGTGGGTTTAGACCTTCCCTCCTCACCCTCATCATCTTCATCATCATCATCATCATCATCATCCTCCTGATCTGTGTCGACGGCCCCACTGTCCTGAGTAATACTCATGGCTGTCATCTGCTGAGTGACAGGAATTGGGGAGCTGGAGCGCACACACACACACACACACACACACACACACACACACACACACACAATTATTTTTTTTTTTTTTTTTTTTACAGCTGTAAGGGAATCCGATTTATGACACCAAAAATGTACAGGTACCCCTACCTGGCCTTGCCATCCTCTGCCTGAGCTCCCTCACCTGCGCTGGGTTCAGCAGGGGCCTGCAAAGATAGGCTGGCATCTCTGGAGGACTGGACAGGAGCTGCAGGGTCTGCACACATGGCAGGGACGGGACCCATATGGCACATTTAATAAGTTTATACATCCTAATTCTGGTTATTACATAAACACCAGTTTTCACAGATAGACTATGCAAGGTCTTAGTGTGCTCACTGTACTTAAAAGTTAGGAGAACTTAGTCAGTAGAAGCACTAAAGGTCATTGATACCATCCCCCCAGCACATCACAACACCCCCTTCCTGCTGAGCTCACCCTGGTCACTTGGGGGGCCAGCATGGCCGCCCCCCTGCTGTTTCTGCACGTGCTCCTTGTAGCAGACCGAACACATGCCGCTGGTGCGAGGGTTGCCATAGAAACCACAGCCCAGAATGCACAGCATCGGCACTTGTGTCTCATTGGTCTCCTGAGCCATGCTCTGTGATGAGGGGGGAAAGATCTGTGGAAATGGGGTGAGGGACAGACAGGTCTGCAAAACAGCAGTCAAATCAAAACACTCATTTCATACTCAGTGTGAGAGAGTCAGTCATTACATCCAGATACATATTCATATTTATGCACGTTTATTTTATGCGCACACATATTCTGATGCATGTTTTTGTAGTTTTAAAAGACATTGCACATTTTATTGAGAAAGATCATAAATCTGGCTCAAAGACAGCATTTATGTGGGAAATAGGTGTGAAATTTCAGATTAAAAGGGTCAAGCTTGGCTATATAATTTTGCTATGCACTGATATTTCACAATGCAGCACATTTTCACACTAGTTACACTCGTCATGTCTGAATACCTGACACCCAATTATTATGCAATTACACTACACAATTTCCAGTTCCAGATTATTAATAATAAAATTGTAACAATTGTGGTTTTTTGGCAGCTTTAGACAGTAATTTACAACTTATCCATTTAGAATAATGAAGTCTGAACAGCAATGTGTCACGAATACACCAAACAATATATGACAATATCAGAACTGTGATTAGAGCACATGTCTAATCCTATAGTAATTTATACTTAAGGGCCAAGAAAAACCTTAAACCAATTACCGCAAATACACCACAGACATTTCAGTTCAGACTTGATGCTTTACTATGCAGCAGGATCATGTGAGAAACTGCCCACAGAAGCACCGTAGAATCCTGTCAAACTTGTTTTCCAGATACAATGCCACTTTGCATCCTTGCTTTCCATCACAGTGCCAGTAAGTAACACCCACGCACTGGAATTGCCCTCTGTCCGCTGCTTGTATGCGCTGCTGCTTTGACAGCACTGACTGACCAATCAGAGCAGCTCAGTGGGCAACCTCCATACGCCATGACAACAGGCTTATAGGTTATGGGGGGGGGGGGGGGCCCCCAAATAGCCCCCAAAACACAAACTGTAAATATGCCCGCAAAAAAAATAAGGCCTTTTTTTAAAAAAATTAAACTGCAGTCAAAAACAATAAACTAAAAGACATCTCAAGTGTCTCCCATAGCTCCTTTCCATTACTAGGGTAAAAAAAAACAAACAAACAAAGAAATGCAAAGGATTTCTACTCATAAACGGTATTTCATTGCATCCAGGTATTAAAATTGCCAATTCATTTCTTAGGCAAACTGCTTCATAATTACTTCGGATGATAGACGTTTCGAAACAGAGACACAATGCTGTAACGGTTACTAACGTCGGACTTACACGAGTATTTTCAGTAACGTTAATAAGCTTGTTAACCTGGAAATTCCTTGTAATTACAACCAATAAGTAATAAGTATACACAACGGTGGACTTAACAACACGTAATGTAGGCGAGACGTTTACAAACTAGGTGTTTTCGTTATGATGGATCGTCTAACCTCACCGTAGCGCGTTAATCTGCAACTCGCAAGAAAACAAATGCCTGCGCTAAGGTGACTGGCCAAAGTCCAGAAATTAACGAATGGGCAAGCTAGCAAAACCATTGAAGTTCAAGACTGCACACACGTCCGATAAATGAAACATCTGGCACTGAACATCCCCCGGACAGAGCCGTCTACTTGGTGCAATGTGCTCGGTAATTCGGCGCTGCGCTCATGGCGGTATGGAAAACATGCAGTAGGGCTGACGACCTCAGACCGTTCGCCAGGACGCATCGTCTCACATTGACGGTCTGCTACTTGGAATTCGAGTCCACCATACCTCTTACAAGGATCGCAGGAGAATTTCAGCTTCCTCGATGATGAGATTCACTGGCGGAGCCCCCCACCGCTTTGTCCGAGGCGCCGTCATTCACACTGACGGCCGTGACGTCACTCCATAGCAGCCATCCACTCTTTCTTGCGGCATCTAGGCGGCTGTGTTTATTTATGGATTCTTGAGTAACAATATCATACTTTGGCGGCATGCTTGTGCGTGTATGTTGAGTTCGCATGTCCTACTCGTGTCCCGCGGGTTTCCTCCGGGAACTGCGATTCCCTTCCGTAGTCCAAACACATGCATTTTGGCTATTTGGTGTTTCTAAATTGCAGATTTAAGTATTATTGTGGGTGTGAGGTGGTGCCCTGCGATGGGCTAGCGTCCCGTCCGGAGAGTATCTCAGATCTGTGCCTTGAGTATCCTGTCTAGGACAGGTTCCAGCCCCCCCACCACCGCCAACGCGACCTGGATAAACGGTTACACTATGTATTACTAATACAGTTGAATCTTCGAGGGATTGTTCGGTTTTGCAAGCGAAAACGAGAAGTGAACTTGCTCTGCATGGGGGTATGTTTTCCAACTAAGCGATGCACGTGGAGTTAAAAAACACAGCACTTCTTAAACATTATTAGAATTACAAATACATTATGTTCCGCAGAAACACATGCCTGCACCCATATACATGGTGTTCTAATTAGCACCGTTCATCCTACTGACTTTTAAAAGGCAATAAAGGTTTTGTAATTAAAGTTTGTTTAAATCGCTAACAAACGTATGCCCTTCTCCCCAATAATTCTACAAAACAAATGTCCTTTCCTGCATTTAATACAGGACAAAATCAATAACTGTCGCGAAGTAGCACTGCAATGACTCAGTTGAATAATATGCTCGAGATTCTAAATACAACTGAAACACACCGGAGGGGCAAGACAATTAATCAACGAACAGGCACGTGCCGGGGGGAGCCGGGGGTGCATCTGCCCTTTATGCACGCACCACCTAAATTACACCCCCCCCTCCCCCATCGCACGCGTGGCGGGTGACACCCATCACCCCGGTCACTCATTTAGCTGGCGGAAGCTCGAGCTGCACATCCCGCTGGTTGCACTCATATCTCAAGTACTAGATGCCGCCTTTTAGTACATGTCCCACAAAAAGTCTTTATGTCCCTGTTAACGAGTGCAATCGCTTTTTCAACAAGTGTAAAAACAGATCGCTTATCGCTTGATCACTGCAGTTAATCTGTATACAGTTGTGTCTTTCTGAGCTAAAAGTCACATTTTCCTGATAAAAAGCACAAGAAATCGTCTGCTAGCTGAAACGTATTTTGCATTTCTTTTCGCTTTACATGACTCATTGCAGCACCCGCAGAACGTTGATCATTTCATGGAGACTGTGAACAGTGAAGTGGCATTTTTTTCAAGAGGCATTAACAGCATTTGCAGATCAGGCTACAACAAGAGGTAAGGATGAATGAATGGTGCACCCCAGAATCCCATTTAGTTAAAAAGTTTAGCTCAGTGTACCCCCCCCCCCAAATGACGAGGGACATCTCATCAACCAATTGTAGAATCCTTTTCATGTAAACTCTGGCCTTTCCTAGGGTTCCTCAAATCTCACATATATTAGAAGAGCGTTTGGTGCCTCTGCAGGACCACTGCTTATGATATAGACTGCATTCATCCCACTGTTAATCTGCGGTGCCTGTGTAGTACATCTCTCACGCATACTGCATGAGGTTCCCTACGTGGCCTGCCTACTACGTGCTGTGCCTCTTGGCGTTGTCATGTACCCCTAGTAGGTGACAGTGGATCTTCTTTATCTTAAAATAAAGGGCGGTGGGATGCTGATGCTGAAGCACAGATGCTTGGAGGCTTGAAATATCTTATAGGTGGAGCCTGTGTGCTAGATGCTGTGGAAGCCATCACAGCTGGCCACTACCACACCGTTAGCAGGCCAGGATATTTGTTCCTGGATCTGGAGAATTACATTGTCGTCAGTACTCAAAGCTCATTTTAAACCAGTGGCAGCTTCAGCACTGACAAGCAAGGCTACCTTACTCCATTTTGGAAGTAAAGCGTACATAAGTTGCATAGTTCACTACTTAGAACCTACAGTACTCTCAGCTTCTAGAGCTGGAATTGCCCACCCTGCAGGATTTTGCCACAGAAGCCTATCAGCTTTCTCAAACAGCACCCTTGGCAGGTCCAGGTGCACAACTCACATCTCCCACTACCATGAGGGTGAAGCAGCTAAAGTGTCACCACTGAATATGACCTATCTACAGCACAAGGCACCCTCAAACTTAGGACACATAGAAAATTACCCTTCAGAAGAGGCCACCTTTGAAGAGGTTTTTGGTACAGTTGGGCATTGAACCATCTGATTCCTATAATTGTCTTCATTGAATCTATTTAATTGCCTTTATGAACTCTTAATAGATTACTGAGAGATGGAGAACATTCTGATCTTGGCCCAATATGGCATAATTGACATAATTAGAAGCTATGCTACATGTGCTAGCCTACAAATAGTAATGGAACATTGTAGTTATGAATATTAATAGGATGTTGAGTCACTTTTGGCAACTTCATGAATTTAATAGAACATTGTTTTCACTCCAATTTATAAGTATGTGTAATTGTTACTCTTGAAGAAAAATATATATATTTAAATATATCGATATATACTTTATTGATCCCAATCCAGCCACTGGGGAATGCGTTGTGTGTTTCTCTGTGCTGGTCCCAAGCCCGGATAAATGGGGAGGGTTACATTAGGAAGGACATCCGGTGTTTTTGCCAAATCAAATATGCGGACAACAAAACAGATTTTCATACCGGATCGGTCAAGGCTCGGGTTAACAACGACTGCCACTAGCACTGTTAGCCAACAGGGTGCTGGTGGAAAGTGGGCTACTGCTGGCCGAATAAGAAGGAGCCGAAGAGGAAGGGGAGGGGGAAGGTGTGTCCGGAGGCAGGAGGAGAGGAGGAAGGTTAGGAGAGTGGAAGTTAGGGTAGGAAATTTGAATGTTGGTAGTATGACTGGTAAAGGAAGAGAGCTAGCTGATGTGATGGAGAGAAGGAAGGTTAATATATTGTGCATGCAAGAAACCAGATGGAAGGGGAGTAAGGCCAGGTGTATTGGAGGTGGGTTCAACTTGTTCTACCATGGTGTGGATGGGAGGACAAATGGGGTAGGGGTTATCCTGAAGGAACAGTATGCCAAGAGTGTTTTGAAGGTAAAAAGAGTGTCGGACAGAGTGATGAGTATGGAAATTGAAATTGAAGGTGTGATGATGAATGTTGTTAGTGCCTATGCCCCGCAAGTTGGGTGTGAGACGGATGAGAAAGAAAAATTCTGGAGTGAGTTGGATGAAGTGGTGGTGAGTGTGCCCAAGGGAGAGATATTGGTGATTGGAGCGGATCTCAATGGGTATGTTCGTGAAGGGAACCAAGGGGATGAGGAGGTGATGGGTAGGTATTGTCATGCCCTCCCTACCTGCCCCTTCTGTTTTTCTCCAGCGTGGCCCTAATAAGGTACACCTGTTAGTCATTTTCCCCTCATTAGTCTAGATTAAAAGTGCTTCCCAGTCCTGTGTTCCCCTGTCTTGTCATTGATGCTGCGCCTCTGTGTTGCCTGAACCCCTCTGTGTTCTGTCTCCTGGTTCTCTGGATCCCCTGAAGTCCAGTTTTGGTTTTGTTCAGGTTTGGGACAATAAATCCCTTCTGTTATCTTCGTATGCCTGCTTCCGGGTTTTTCCTTGCTTGAGACACGACAGGTATGGTGTCAAGGACAGGAATGCAGAAGGTCAGATGGTAGTGGATTTTACAAAATGGATGGACATGGCTGTGGTAAATATGTATTTTAAGAAGAGGGCGGAACACAGGGTGATGTATAACAGTGGAGGAAGATGCACACAAGTGGATTATATCCTATGTAGGAGAGACGGTCTGAAGGCGATTGGAGACTGTAAAGTGGTGACAGGGGAAAGCGTAGTTAGGCAGCATAGGATGGTAGTCTGTAGGATGACTTTGAAAATCAAGAAGAGGAGGAGAGTGAGGGCAGAGCCAAGGATCAAATGGTGGAAGTTGGAAAAAGATGGCTGTAAGGAGAAGTTCAGGGAGGAGTTAAGACATGCACTGGGTGGCAGTGAAGACTAGAGATAGCTGGGCAACTACAGCTGAAGTGGCAAGGGAGACAGCTAGAAAGGTGCTGGGTGTGACATCTGGTCGGAGGAAGGAAGACAAGGAAACCTGGTGGTGGAACGAGGAAGTACAGGAGAATATACAGAGGAAGAGGTTAGCAAAGAAGTGGGATCGTCAGAAAGATGAAGAAAGTAGACAGGAGTACAAAGAGATGAGGTGTAAGGTGAAGAGAGAGGTGCTGAAGGCCAAAGATAAGGCGTATGGTGAGTTGTATGAGAGGCTGGACACTAAGGAGGGAGAAAAGGACCTGTACCGA
>JAACJT020000036.1:10341133-10366019 GCA_009936485.2 Gymnarchus niloticus
GGGTGATGTGCAGAACTGTAGTAACTACAGAGGGATAAAATTGATTAGCCACAGCATGAAGTTATGGGAAACAGTAGCGAAATCTAGGTTAAGAAGGGAGGTGATAATTAGCCAGCAGCAGTATGGTTTCATGCCAGGAAAGAGCACTACAGATACGATGTTTGCTCTGAGGGTGTTGATGGAGAACTTTAGAGAAGGTCAGAAGGAGTTGCACTGTGTCTTTGTGGACTTAGAGAAAGCATATGACAGGGTACCTAGGGAGGAGTTATGGTATTGTATGAGGAAGTCTAGAGTGGCAGAGAAGTATGTAAGAGTGGTACAGGATATGTGTGAGGGCAGTGTGACAGTGGTGAGGTCTGCGGTAGGAGTGATGGATGCGTTGAAGGTAGAGGTGGGATTACATCAAAGACCAGTTCTGAGCCCTTTTTTATTTGCAATGGTGTTGGACAGGCTGACAGACGAGATCAGACAGGAGCCCCTGTGGACGATGATGTTTGCAGATGACGTTGTGATGTCTAGTGAAAGTAGGGAGCAGGTTGAGGAGACCCTGGAAAGGTGGAGGTATGCTCTAGAAAGGAAAGGAATGAAGGTCAATAGGACTAAGACAGAATACATGTATGTGAATGAGAGGGAGGACAGCAGAATGGTGAGGATGCAGAGAGTAGAGTTGGGTAAGGTGGATGAGTTTAAATACTTGGGGTCAACAGTTCAGAGCGACAGGGAGTGTGGGAAAAGAGGTGAAGAGAGTGCAGGCAGGGTGGACTGGGTGGAGAAGTGTCAGGAATGATTTGTGACAGACAGGTACCAGTAAGAGTGAAAGGGAAGGTCTACAAGATGGTAGTGAGACCAGCTATGTTATATGGCCTGGAGACGGTGGCACTGACGAAAAGACAGGAGGCAGAGCTGGAGGTGGCAGAGTTAAAGATGTTAAGATTTGCATTGGGTGTGATGAGGGTGGACAGGATTAGGAATGAGTATATTAGAGGGTCAGCTCAGGTTGGACGGTTTGGAGACAAAGCCAAAGAGGCAAGATTGCTTTGGTTTGGACATGTGCATAGGAGAGATACTGGGTATATTGGGAGAAGGATGCTGAGGATGGAGCTACCAGGCAAGAGGAAAAGAGTAAGGCCAAAGAGGAGGTTTATGGATGTGGTGAGAGAGGACATGCAGGTGGGTGGTGTGGCAGAGTGGGATGCGGAGGACAGGAGGAGATGGAGGCAGCTGATCCGCTGCGGTGACCTCTGACAGGAGCAGCCAAAAGCAAATGATACTTTATTGATCCCAATCAGAAATTATGGATATCTTAGTCTTGACTGAGGCTTTGTGTTTGGATGTTGACCTCTGGAAAGCAAAATGTTTGAATGCCTTTAAGTCAAAACCATTTTCTTGCAATCAGGGGATGTCCTGCAAAGGTTGCTTTATCTATACTGTTAACACACTGTGAGAGACCTTGCAATATGACCTTCAGGGCTTTAATAAAAATAATTCCAAACCCAATTCCAGAAGACCCCAAAAGTGATGGGCTGACATAGCACTGAAGGATTGATGTTTACAGTCACCTTGAACCAACTCATCCAACTCTGCCTGACAAGCAATTTATGGGTGTGCCAGTCTCCACATGACTACGCTTTGCTATGGCCTCCAACGTCAGACAAACCCACCAGCAATTTACAGTTTCCAGGGGAAACGAGGTGCTGACACAAACACCAACCCACCGAACCCAACTGGCAAGCTACTGTCTTCATTTATCTGAAGTAAGTCTTTATATAGCGACCTTCGAAACATGGCTCCCCGGACAGAAAAGTATAGAAATGTACAATGTCTGGGGCAGAGGATTGATCGCTAACTGAAATATTGATCAACAAATGAACATTTAGGTTACCACACTTTACAAATTCATCATTGAAATGGCCTCTTTTTAAAAAATAAATATAGCTGTACCTTTTGCTCTAAAAATGTGCCTTCTTGGGCACTCAGAGTTAAGAGTATAGCTAATAAAAATTCATCCATCTTCTAAATGCTTATTCTGGTCAGCATTTTCGGGGGTGGGTAGGTTGCGCCAAGGGCCAGGAAAACCCAAAGGACAGGACAGCAGTGCATCACAGGACACACCCCTACAGCCATGATAATACACTACGGGCAATTTGAAGACGCCAGTTTGCCTAGCTGCATGTTTTTTGACTGCAGGAGGAAACCAGAGTACCTAGAGGAAGTATACACAGCACGGGAAGTATGGAAAGACGTTTTACCTTCTAATGACCAAAGACTTATGAGATGTAATTCAGTTTTGAATTATGTAAAATCTTGGAAATTACATTTTTGAAATACAATTGCGAAGATCTTGCATTGCTATACTTGCTAGTAAAAATTCAGTTATGGGTATGAGGACATACAATCCTTGATAGCAAAATTTACAATGCAAATATCTTCAATTACATCTCTACTAGTGAAAACTGAATTGCAGATCTCTTGAATGGACCCTTTTCACTGGTAATATGATTAATTGTAGAGATCAAAAATATTTAAAGCTAAAATGGCTAAAATTTTAACACAGATCTCTACAATGCCATTTTGACTAGTTAAAATTGCGTTAAGGATTTATACACGTGGCATTATTCTTCGTCAAAATTACAACGTATAGGTTTGACGTGCCTTTTCACTAGTCAGAATTGCCTTCTGGAGATGTTAAGATACAGGTTTTGCTAGGCAAAACTGAATTACGTCTACAGTAAATCCTTGGACATTAAAAGTTAAAATGGTTTTCCATACGGGAAGAACATGTACACACAGATCAGAGGCGTGATTCTAACCCCCAATCCAAGAGGTGTGAGGCAACAATGTTACCATGTTCAATATAAAACTACAGTGAAAATGTAATATGCGAATGCTCTGTTGCTAAAGTTACTGTCACAGCATTGGGAGAAGCCGTGTGTTAGAAGTAGTTTTATTGCTGAAAGCTTGAAGAGTACTCAAACACAAAGCAACCCAATGACCCCATACTGCAAGAGTTTCTGATCGACAGTCCCTCAGTCTTTAAGGCTGACCACCACAGGAAACAGATACTGCTGGGACTTCAGGCTGCTGACTGGACGGAAGGATCCCGAACGATGTGTGTGTAGTGGGAACTGCGATGATCGGTGGAGTAGGGGAAAGGGAATCAGGATAACAGTACGGGAATGAAGACTAAACAGACGTATTTTAAAAAATCTATACGAACATGAACTCTACACCAGAAAATGCAGAGAAAAAAGCACAAATGGATTACAAACCAAACGTCTAAATCGAGAGGACAAACTGTCTCCTAAAGTGTACATTGAGCCTAGGATTTTCGACTTTAATGAAGACACACAAATGTAATAAGTACAGCCAAGTTGACATTAGTAGAGCTATGTGATATTCCTTTAATGCCGTGAAAAAATGCTACGCCAAACCTTAACATCTGGGTAGGAACATCGAGATTTTCAAATGATCTCAAAAAGTCGTAGTCTATAATCCATAAATCAGATGCAAGCTACTTTTGATTGGATCAATTACAGTTTTTTCTGAATTGCTAAAACACATTTTTTTTTACCTTGCACCATTTTCTCAAAACAGTAAACACAATACCCAATTTTCAAACTACATTCACAAAACCTGACTCTGTTGTATTTGTGCTCAAAACCAAATATCAATTTCAGAACATACGAGGGCCAAAACTTAAACGCTACTGAACAGTCATTACAAACTACATGGAAAAAATTCAAAGCACACAAAATATACACAATACAAATATACAAATAATTATGTGGGTCTTTTTACATATGTAGTTATACAGAAAGTATTGGAAACCAGCAGGCAAACCAAAATATATTGTTTAATGTAATATTGTATAATACAGATATCGTATAATACTGTAAGAAGGTTTTTATCTCGTTCCCTTACTATAGTAGGGGTCCAGTGATGTACTGAGACATCCTGCTGTATAATTTTACTGTACTGTAATTTTCCAGGGCCAAAAAGAAAAATTACCTGCTCTGTTTTCTTAATGTCCTGACTATGGAGGCCCCTGAGAATCTGCACAAATTAGGCTGTTCCCTCAGTCACACCATGAACCAGAAGGTGACCTATGAAATCTCTGATTTCATCAGAAATGACTGCTCTTGTTCATCCTCATCCTCTTCTGTTGTGCTCCATTGTTGGTCACAATTCAACTCACATATGCTGCTTGCATTTGAACTGGCTTATATCCTATACACTAACTGGCTTCATCACAAATTTAGAAACAAGTGTGAGCAGTTTTGAGTCGTTATGTGTAAACGATGACATTCTGCTGTAACTGTTTATCTTCTGCCGGCCGTGTTTATCATTTTGTACCATAAGTGTATCACGGTGCAAAATGTTTTAGTGAGTGAGAATGTATTCAGAGTTATCCAAAAAGAGTGATCGATTCGTTAAATGGGTTCAAGCCACTGTGCATTCGGTTCAGAGAATGGGGTTTGGTGTTTTATAAATTCAGAAAAGCTGTAAAACAGCACAACCGCATAATGGAGAAGCACCCACTTATGTGTGTAATTTTCACCGATGTAGCGATTTTTTTTCACCACACGATGGCAGTCGAAGTCCATGTCCGAGGTGATTAGCGTCCTGTATCCCAAACCCATGACTGCAGTAGGTTTTAGAAGCAAGCATACAATGCAGTCAAAAATGTTTATGTTTATGTTATGTGATTGATAATGCGGTCATGGAAGAAGAGAAACCTTTTTGCATGTTTATTTTTATATTTACCTAAGGTAACAGTGAAATAAATGTGTAGTTTGTGCAAAGGCCTCATCTTTGTGTAAGTGTCAAGTGTTTTATATTATTATTTATTACGTGCTGCAGTACTTATTGTCTTGTTTATAGATATTTAGATACTTGTATTGTTTTGTATTTACTATAGTCTGCTGGCAGCATGCAACTAAGAATTTCACTGTACCGTGATGTACACAGCACAATGAAAAAAGCCAAAAAATATTAAGCTGGGCTTTCTAGTAATAAAGATAATCAATGAGATACTTTTTAAATTTTTAATTTGGCTCTGCAATTAACACTAATAAAACACCACCCTGGCCCAATCAGGCTCTGAACGTCTCATGACCTTAAAATGTGTCCTTCACGATTAACAGCTAGACCACATCACATCTGGCCATTGTACAAGAAAACATCATGCCATTCCCTTTGAGATTCAATTTTTTATGAATTCTAAGGGATTGCTCGGTTGATCTGTGCCAGCTACAATATAGAGAATTCCCTGTGATACTTTAATTCAACATTGGCAAGTTTGTTTTTTGCAAACCATACATTGTATAACTCTAGATTAAAATTTTCTTAAAAGTACATAAAATGTATTCATTCAAAAATTATCACTACTCTAAAATGATACGTGAGCATGGAGGCTTATTTTGTAAGTGTACTATTTTTCACAAAGAGGTAGTGTTTGTCACAGTCACACCAAAGAACCCCTGGAATAAAACTCTACAGAGTTTGTCATCCTGGTTTGTTTCCCCTGTCTGATCATTTTACCTGGGTGGTGGGGGGTTACTGTCAGATTGTCTTGCACAGGAGGTGGAGATCCGCTGCAGGCCCGGGAGACAAAAGTGGCTTCTGAAATATTCATGGGTTTGCTTGAGTGAGAAGATATCTGCTGTGACAGGGATGAGTAGCAGCTCTGGCGTGTTCCACCGAAGGTCCCAGTACATCATGGCCAGCTGGTGCACACCCCCGTTCCCAGTAACGCTCTCTCTGTCTCCAAAAAAGTCTAATCAAGCGTGGATTTCTCCCAAGTGAAAAGAACTGGTAATTACATTACTACTGAGATGCCAAGGTTAATCACTAAAGATGTTTGTTGTGAAGTAAAGCAAGCTACTGGTTGATGTACAGGTGCATGTGGGTAGGAACAGTCATAATTAATCAGAGTGGCTGTCAGTATGCAAGATAAAACCAGCACCACTCCTGAAGATATTTGTTTAACCATGTAAATTCAGGCACTAACTTACAACCTAGTTTGCACCATTATATGTCAGCAAGACTGCCCACTTATTTTACTATTAATTCTGTTCACTGCTCATTCGCTATATTGACACACACCTCATGTTCTGGCCTCACAAATTAGTTTAAAGCAGCTTTGTTTTTTTTAATGGACACAATTTATGTTAAAACAAAACAACATTTGCTCACTTCCCAAGATTTGAACTCACCCCCTTTCGGTTGCAGGTTCACTTCCTTAACCAGCACTCGACCAGCAGCTGGGACACGCACAGAGTCATATGCCCCCACATGTGGACCCAATCAAACCAGTTAAACAAAAGTAGTTATTGTAGTACATGGACCTTTCTCCCTTTGATCTACATGACAGCGTTTCTCTTAAAGGCTGATTGCAGTGTCCCACTGATCTCCCACAGTTTCTTGTCCTCAAATTAAACCATGCTGTCTCACAGATCAGACTTTTCTGCGAAGCTATTTAATTTTTCCAGTTCAGCGCTCATGTCTACACTAATCTGGCAGCTTCGGTGGGCCGAGAAGGATGAAAGACAAAAAAAGAGAAAGAACAAACACCATTCATTAAAAAATATATTGTCAGCACCCTTGTCGACCTCTTGTGAACACCCAGAGATCAGAACTATCATGTTTTTTAAATACCTTCCTTTTCAATGTCAAAAGTGGCCGAAGGAGTATTATATGATTAATCTAAATTAAATGCGATAAGATGAGCCGCATTATTATGTGTGCTATGACAGTTCCAGGTTACAGTGCTTTATATAAAGAACAGACAAAATGTCTTTTATGCTTGTTCCAAACCAGGCAATTAAAGGGGTTTCTTTCCCAGAAAGGTACAGAATACTCTTACACAGCGCATATCTTGACTGCATCCTGCATGCTCATTAGGTACAGTAATTCAGAAGGTGGGCTGGCGTGTGTCTGAGAAACCTTCTGCTGCTACATTTTCCCTCTGCAACACGAAGTCCTGAGTAACCAGCAGATGTGGAAGCTACTTCCTGTCGTCTGCTGGCCCAAACGAAGGACTGCCACCCTCAGCAGGTGCAGGACGCACACTGGCTCGTTAATCTTGCCGACCGGTCGAGCACACTGCAGTGAGGCCGGCCTAGTCTGCACGCCGCAGAATGAGAACATGGGTCTACGGTCTCCCCTCGCTGTGCCCATCAGCCTGTAAAAAAGCCTGCAGTTCAGTTGAACTCCTTTTGGGATGTTTGTGTTTGGTTTGCGTATCTGGGAGCAGCTGACGAATGTAGACTCCAGTGTGAAGTGCTCTTTATAGAAACTCATTGGTCATCTGTGTAGCGGCTTCGTGAGTAACCCTACTGCCAGGCAGCTGCGATTGCATTCTCAGTTCTTGATTAAACATTCAAAACATAACAATTAATCAAATTTAATATAGCGCTGTGCGAGGGTCTATTGGCAGAGACAGCAAACTAAACCATGTGCGACACATGGAACTTGCCGAGAAGGTTTATTGCCTATTTTTTTCCACTTGACATGGATTGAGAAAGGAAAGAGGAAAATACTGCACCAGGGAGGAACCAACACACCGTAAACTGAAAGTCAGAATTAAAGGAGCCTGTTCGGCAGGTAAGAAAAAAATTACGAAACTTATCTTTTGTCGGCTGGGGACAAAAAGAAACCGAAGGAGACAGGTTGTGAGCAGAGGTCTTGGGGACTGACGTCAAAGCTCTGGTAGAGGGTAGCAAAGGAAAAACAAAGCAGGACACATCAGGTTATATCCACACAAGAGCTGAAGGACAGGTGAACCGAATTAACTCCAGTCACCCGAAGCTCCCTCCTGAGAGGGACGGCGACCCTGTCTCCTCGTGAGCACCCTTTTTTAACAAGGAAGTTAGCACAAAACGCCCTTCAAAGTGCAGAGAGATAAAGGAGAAGGACCCTGTTTGCCATTATGGAGAGAAATGCATAATACCCTGACCTCTTTACAGAAGTCTGTGGCCTGTTTCATTGTGGCGCTCTGTCAGATCCCTTGGTACCTCACCAATTTTCTCCCTCCACCACAGAAGATGACATTAGCGAGACGCCAGGTCAGAGGAGGAGCGAGACTACATGTCCCGCCCGTGTGTAGCTATCGCCGGAACGACCCAATGATGTCCCTGGAAAGTCACATCCCTCATGAGCGATTGGGAAGGCAGACGGTATAAAGCCGCTGTGGATCTGCCTTCGTACCGTCCTCCACTTTCTCACCATGGATAGATGTGTCAGACATATTTACACAGTGTGAAACTTGAACGGTCACAGGCTTGGATCAGAACTGATGACGGCACGATGGCTTAATGAGAACGCAAAGTCAGGCATTCGCTGGCTTCACCCATGAACTATGGAGTCCTCCACAGATGGAACTGGTTCACACCTGCAGCCAGAAGTTAACATTCGGATGTCGTCCCCTAGCCACACCCCCTTTTGAATCACGTTCCCTTTCGCCCAGTCTTATTTGGGTCCCTTTCCATAGCACTTTATGGACATCGAATTTCACACCCTGTCACAATGTAAGCCTTTATACAGCTGTGCAAAGGTGATGATGGAGTGGTCAGTGAAAGGGAAAACTACACATTTGATTTGCAAAAGGCAATAATGGAAGACAAAGGAATTTGTGCCAATTATTGTCAATGGCATGAGCCTCAATGGTACGTGCCAGGAGCCCCACCTTGAATAAGTTACAGCCCTGGGGTGCTTGAGTGTCAGACACCGCTCTTCCCGAACAATGGGGTGAAAGCTCTCATCATAAAACATATGTAGTATATTCTGTGCACTTGCCAAGGTTACTAGCTTGAAAATTACTTAAATTAAGGACTTGATGTACTGTTTTTTTCTTTCTTTTGACCCGTGACGTTACTAAACCAGTTAACCTGTTCTGCTTTGTCTGAGGGAACGCAAACATAGAACATCCTTCTAAAGACAAAGAATGATTCTTGTAATCTAACCACTGTAAATTCATTACCCTTAAATTACACACACACACACATACGCACACACAATAAAGCAACACAGTTCTGTTCCAGTCCAGTCACTGACTAGCTCTGCTTCATGTTTTGGCATCGGCTGCATTTCTGAGTCGCTCTGTGACTGTTGTACATCGAGCAGCGCTGGTGATGCTGTATTTGATCGCTGGAGAAAATACAGGCGAATCCACGCCGCACGAGAAATGTATAAACGTGTATGTTTATATATACTCATATCAACGGAGCGATGAATGGAAGTTCCTTTCTGGATGAATTTTACAGCTGGGTTATATTGAAAAATAGACCGAGAAATTGCGTTTTTCTGAAACCAGAGATAAAGCAAGAAGATAATAATTGACTACTGTAGTAAGGTACAGCTTTGGCGTGTACAGTCACGATTATGGATTATCAATAAAAGGACAGAAAAAGGGGGAAAAGAAACCGAGACAGATGCTGTGTTTTTTACTTACCCACAGCTACCCAAACGCCGCGGGAATAATATTGCTATCTGATCCTAACCACATTGACGCGTAACATGCATTCTGCACGGCTGTCCGGAGAATGAGCGCTGCTGCGCAACACTGGAAAACCATGTGCGGCGGAGAGGAATAGAGCTTACTTGGGCTGTTTTATTTTAATACCCGTGTGCGTTTCGTGTGTTTAAAAAGGGCGCACGGTAAGAACATAAAAAAAAAAAAAAAAACAAGAAATGGCTGTCCTCAGGATGTCAGGATGCCAGGGATCAGTTCTCCATAGAGACAGGTGTGACGGACAGGCGGAATAGTTCGCCAAAAGGAAAGCTGGCAGTGAGGACTGGAAGGAACCGATACCGATGAATTATTATTGACCATACCCTCGGATTTCCCCTTCACACATCCTTCCGCATCCATACAAACTGGAAAAAAGCGTACGTGGACCAGAATACAGCAGAGACCGGGAGCACCGGGCGCACCTATTCCGACTGTCGTCCACGGTGAGTGAGCGATCGCATGGCTCCTTTAGGGGTGGAGGCTGTATGCGGGTTTGGGCAGCGATACCACCGCGCCCTGCAGAAACTAGGATGGGTTTAGGGACCACCGTTTCGGGACGCATCAGGGATAATATTTATAATGCGGTCTTTTCAGTGGATTTAGGTTATTTTACCGAAATAATGAGACTCGCCATTATTCTTTTACAACAGTAGAAACTAATTCACACTTCGGATTTTAAACCTTGCTTACTTTCCTTCTTAAATTACATTTTTTTCAGAATATTCCCCGTTAATTTTGACGCGTCTGATGCGGGGTGGCATACATTTTCTGCGATTTTTAAATAACCGCTAATATTCATGGCGTAATCCTGTAATGCGTAATCCTGTAATATTAACAACAGGCCAGTTTTCATCTGGGGGAGTACTTGATCTAATGTCGTTACTGTCGGGAAGGATTTATTCCAGCGGTAATGAATTCGTTTTCATTATTGGATAATTGAGTTTTATAGCATGAGGATTCCAGGGTCAAAACTGCATTTCTAAAGCCCTTTATTATTGTTATTATTATTATCATTATTATTATTATTATATAGTCCCAGAAATAATAAATGGCCTTCAGAAGTTATGATAAATTCACATAATTGCAAATTTAGTCCTGATTTTTGAGGTTTTCGTTTTGAACACATTACTCTCTGCTTGTATTCCACACGTTTCGTGCAGCATCACAGATGGAATAAGATTTTTTTTCATTTCTTGCACAGTAATACAAATAATTAAAAAAATCTCCTTCCCTCTGGTGTCACAGAAAGCATGTGGAATACAGAAAAGGAGTAACACGCTAGTAAGATATTACATACCTCCCGCATTAGAGCCTGTAGATCATCAACAATTCTATGTACTGTGAAAAGAACCTTATTATTAATAAAGAATTTGAACACCATATTTCCCAGTATGTAGCAATGAGGTGAAATAGTTTCTTAATCTGAATTTACATGTAACTGTATGGCCTATCTATCTACTATAACAAGTTGTATATTTTTATATCTTATACATTTTGACATACTGTAAAATATTGTCACAGCTGTCAGTAATGTGTTTTTGGCTTTTGTATATTTGATACAGTGACTCTGAAGCTGTAATTTCAGTGTGGTAGCTGTTCCTTATTTTGAATTCTTCATCCTGGGTTTTGATTTGGGGGATGGGGTTAGCATGTGTTTGGTTGTACCACCCGCTACTTAGTGCCCCCCCCCAAAGTCTGCCTGCTTGCTAAGCTTTGTTCCACACCCCCCCATGCTGCTCAACTTTCATTCAACTAGCTGTGCCACTATCTCACCCCCCACCCCTCCTTTATGTGGGCGTTGTCCTCAACCAAACTCCTCCCCTCCTGGAGTCGCGGCAACAACCAAGTTTCACAATTTGAAGAACAGCTGTCAAATATCTGTCTTTTTTTAGCCTTTGGGGTGGAGTCAGCAATAAGGGCAGGTGGAGTCAGGGTTAGAGGTTAGGACCTTCCAGAAAGGCAGGGCCATCAATGGAAGCCCAAGGTATTTGACAGGCCACCATCTCCATGTCACCATCAGTCAGGCTTAAAGGACCGCAGTCCCCAAAATGCACAAGAAATCTCACATTGCCTATAACGTGCAGGCTACTCATTGCTGGGAATGGACGTTTAACTGCCTCTCTCTTTTCATTTTCCCTTTTAGACGGTTAGATGGTTGCATAATAGCAAGGAATGATACACCCAAGTTGTGAGTCAAGGGTCTGAACCTGGGAATTCCTGTCCCAAAGCCTTCACACACAGCATGCACACACAGCATCATTTCCAGGAAGCGTTGACTAGCCAGGAAGTGATGGAAGAAGTCACTTAAATGAGAAGATCTGGGGATAAATGACATGTAGGTCAGGTTGATTCTATGAGCTGTGTATCTAAGCGGTGCAACCTCTCCTTGAAGCTATAGAACCTGCATTTGGTAGTGCTGCTTGCACTGTATTGAGCTGCCTGATCGGGTCCTTCATGCTGATGCTCGTGTAGACTGGGCTGTGTTTCCATTTTTTTTTTTTTTTGGGGAGGGCACTGTATTTTCCAGTGTTATTTGTACAGCTTTGTAGACATCTCTTTGTGCTAAGTGCAGTGCGGTACTAAGATTTTTCACAAAAAAGGGTTAATTTGCAGAGACCTGCACCTCGCTCTCTGGGGGCCAGTGGGTGCTTGTTGAGTTAATTCCAAAATTAGGCAGCTGAGAATTTTCTGGGAGAGAGAGATTTGTCTGTCTGTGTGAAATGGAGGGTGAGGTTGTGTGTGTGAGACTGAGAAAGATGTTTTTTTGTGAAAGGGAGTAGAGGCATGTGTGTGCTTGCGTGAGAGTTTGTGTAAGAGAGAGCATGTGTGTGTGGGAGAGAGACGGAGTGTGTATCATGGTGTGATGGTATGTGTGAAGGAGTGTGTGTGAGAGGGAGTGTGTCAGTCAGGGGGATTCAGGATCTGAATGGAGGCCCTGTTTGCTCAGCCACTCAGCACGCTGTGGAGCAGGTGGTGTTCCTGTTGCACTGAAACAGCAGGTGCCCCTGCGCAGTTTTGGGTCATTGTGGCAGCCTGCTTCCTTTCAGGTCGCTTTATCGCTATGGCTGGAATCGGAAAGAGCGCCCCCTACGGGCAGCTGTCAGTGGTGTCTGAGGTGCTACAGCCATGGACTCAGGCATCCTCTGTTTATGACACGCCCCCTCATCTGTGTATTCTAGCAATGCCTCATTTCCTCATTTTCGTTACACTGGGGTCGACCCCACCCACTGGAATAGGGGTTGGCCTCCCCTTTGGAACGTGACTTGGTTGCACTTAGCCCACCTTATTCTTTAGCAGGTCAAGGCTCAACGGCACTGCTGAACTGTGATTAAGGTGATTAAGTTGACTGACTGAGGTGGTGGGCCAGGTCGTGGGAGTCTACCACATTCTTCGGGGTGGGGGGGGGGTGGATTAACTGTTTCTCGCAACGTCAAAGACCCCACCCCCATGAGCAACCCTCCTCCACTCTGATGTGGTCGCCATTTCTTCATGCTGCACCTCTCTCTCTCCTTCTGGCTCCAGTCTGCTGCGTCTGTGGAAAAAATTTATACCGGCTAAGCGGCTCAGTTAGAGAGTCACAAAAATACCGTTTACTGTAGTCACAGTGATGTAAGCGGAGTCCTGCTAGTCCGCTCTCCAAGGCTTGTCCCGTTGGGTAATCATTCTCTTCCATTCTGTTTTTACTGTAGCTAGAGACTTACATAGGAAAGGTCTTGCCCATATCCCAGTGAGGGCAGTTTGTTTTGTAATAGACCTGAGTTATGGCACAACTTTGGCCCAGAGGAAGCGATCCTGAGTGCGAATTCATGTCAGTGGCTGATTACTTTGGCATGTTCAAGCTAGGATTCAGAGTGCAGCGTAAGTTCAGAGTCTTACGGATAGCTTTACAAAGGCGTATCAGAAAAGGTTTAGTATGTGACCAATGACGGGATGTGATTCCAGACACGATAAGACATTTATTTCCCCGTTCTGAAAAACGAAATGGGAGCTAGCAGAATATTTCTCAACTGATTTTCCTGTTGCATTGTCCCTTCTACCAATGCAAGAACTGCGCCAACTGCGCCAACTTTGCAAAGAGCCGCCGTCATCTTCCAGCAGAGGCTGGAGCTTGCTGGGGGGCTCCCCTCATGCCAGCAGGAGGGGCGGCACCGCTTCGGACCGCCGTGTCACAGTTAGCGACCAGCTAGGCTTGTGGTCTGAGCTGTGGGAATCGGGGGATGAGAGAAGGGTGGTTAGCTTGGGGGAGATCTTGTTCTACAGCATCCATGGAAGATGGAGCTGGGAGAACACAGCAGTGAGAAGACTTGGGTCTTGTGGCAAGATAAATCTATGCCTCCTCTGCTCCCACACTGGGGACTGTGTGCTGATGAATTGAGCGCTCGGTGACGGTAAATTGGAAATCACCAGTTTGCGCTTATGCCTCTGTTGGGGAAATGGAGCAGCCTTGAATAGGAGCAGAGGTGAAGCGGACATGCGGAGAGCCAAAAGTGACCGTGATCAGCATATACCATGCCGATTGGCTTCAGTGGGCCACCGGTGCAGCTGTAGTGTTATTGTACACGCCGGTCCTTTGCTGGTGTATTTTTCAGGTTTGGTGTATCATGGTGGTGTTAATGTGTAGGATATAGAGGTGTGCAATATTGAGGTTTACATTTTGGAGGTGTAGAGTGTTGAGGTTGACCTCATGGTGGTGTAGAGTCTTTGAAAGGCACGCATGACCCGGGGCCCCACGTTGGCTTCAGGGCCACAAATTTCCATTCCCAGCTTTGCACACTAAGCTTTGGAGGACTTCATTTTGCCGACTAGCATTTCTTTACTCCATATAGAAATAGCACAGCCTGTGGCCACACTAGTGAGTCAGGAAACTCAATTCCTGAATCTGCAGGTTTTACAAAAATCTTCTGAGCTATTTTAACCATATTACACGGTACTAGATTTATAAGGCAAGGTGTCACCGTTGGCACCCTCCCAGCATAGTGCGGTGCAGTAAACATGATTCTTTAGGGTAGCTTTTCCCACAGAAAACGCCAATGAATAAAGGAAACGGCAGTTTTTTTAGGAATGGATGTGATTCTATTGTGTGTGGATTTAATTGGACCCGTTCATGGCCCAACGCTCTGCCTTAACCACAGCTTTCTGCCACATCGACTCTGGAAGCTTGGGTCTTAGTGAGGCAGTCTGCTGGCTGGAATCCGGAAGTTTCCATTTAAAACACGATGCGGGAGACTGATCGCTCGCATTGAGTTGCCTTTGGTGCTCCGGTGAACAGCTCTCTTCATAAAGCCAATGCACTGAAGCACGGTGCCGGTGACCCCCCACCCTGAGTACCCAACCGGGCAGTGTTGTCATCTCATCTAGGCGATGCACTGTTCGGTATCTAATCATCCTCTGCAGACCCGCCGCCGGGCCCCCCATTGGTAGAGGCATACCAGGGCGAGGAATGCAGAAAAGGAGCACCTTCTGGATTGCCGGCTGTGTTGTGATGAACCAATTGGCTGTAGAATTCTGATCCGGAACTGCAAGTGCAACCAAAAAGCTGGATGCTTCCCTCCCTGTCATGGCTGCTGCTATGTTATGACGCAGCAGAAACAGTATGAGATACCAAAGCGCCCTGTATATTTATAATAACCCATTTCAGGCAAATCAGCCCTGTGTAGGATTTAGACAAGCCTTCCGGTGTCCCCTGACATGTCTACACACTTTTTAGAAAGGCTGCAGAAGAGGCTTGACCCTTGAAACATGTCAAGCCTCTAGACCTTCAGCTTCCCTGAAAACAGCTCTGCTACAACAGAGACGTGAAGGCTTCTTACAGAATGAAGAACCGTTCGCCTTAGGACAGTTTGGATCTGTGGCTTGTCTTAGAATGATGTGTAATGAATAACCTGCAGAGTTCGGGTTTTTCGGGTAATTCTGTCATGTTTTGTATTAAGGGGGTATACAGCAGGGGACTGCGTCGCACTGTGACCCCGCCAGGGTTGCGCTGTCAGTTTCTGTCTGGTTTCAGAGTCACCGGTTCACCTAAGTGCATCTATTTGGACTGTGGGAGGGCAGTAGACTACCCAAAACCTAGGCAAAGAGAGGGACAACGTGAAAACTCCACATGCAAAGCCAGAAGTGACATACCAGACGCTTTAGTTAAAATGTATCCACTTATCCAGGGTAGGCTTCAGGCCAACCTCCTAACTAGAATAAAACAGACACAAATTTTGATTAAATTACATAAAAAAAACAAAACAAAATAAACGCCAAGGATAAAGTAACCAAACTTTTACATTTAAAATCCAAAGTCTTTAGCTTTGGATCTGAAAAAAACACCAGACTCCTCTTGTGGAGCTGAGCCCCGTTACAGTTGAGGCCCGGAGCTGGCCAGGGTGGGGGCTCAGTACCTTCTTCCAGCACTGCCTGGTTAGCACCCTCCTGGCCCTCCTACGGACAGGGTGTCACGTAAGCATGCTTCATGGCATCCTCGCCAGTACAGTGTACCTCAGGGTCTACAAAAGTTGTCGGTCGCGTAACCACGGCGGATGGCCATTCTCCCGAGAGCCTCGTAGTTTGTGCCGATGTACCACGTTTGGCCCGAACGAGTGGCTTTTTATAGCCCGCTCCTTCATCACGGCTTCGATGCAAACTACATGTTAAAAAAAAGCCTCTTGCCACATAGCTTGCCTTCAGAGGAGGCAGAAAGGATTCTGGGACAAAGCCGCGTCTGTCCGAAAACTCAGAGCGGCGACTCCATCTGGACTAAGAGCTATTCCAGCTCTATCTGCTGGCCCTGACTTTGGTCCAGTTCTTTTCTTTCGCCTTGATTTGGAACCAGGCCAAGCCAACTATCTATCTGCTGGCCTTGAAGCTGCAGCAGTCCATTGCTGTCAGCTAGCCTGAAGCTGATTTTGACCCGTAGCCCTGAATCTCTGACACTTAAACCCAAAGTGTCTGCACACCTGTACCCTTTTCTTTTACCAGAACCATTCATCACGCAATCATTTTAAAATTAAAATCCAAATTACAGAATTCAGCAACAGGCATTCTAGATTTTCAGATAAGACCCATCCTTTTGTGTTTTATGGAGCTATTGTCTGAGTAGCTTATATGGTCTGCATAGTTTACAGTGTCATTTTTTTTAACCCATCTGCTTACCATTCTTTTGAAAATCTATTTACTGAGGAACCAGCTCAAGGGTACATGAGCAGCTCCCCTTCTGGGACATCATTTAATGTCCATTATCTTTGACCGCAACGCCACCACTTCATTTCAGTAAAACAATCCATTTAGCGCAGTGACCGCAGTTCTATTTTTTTTTTCCATCCATATTCCAACCTGTCTAAACTAGTTTCTATTGAATAAGATTAAAAGCCGTAGCAGTCGTCCAGATTTCTTCCTTTAAACTGTCTGGGTCGAAGCAGTTTGCTGTTCAAGGAAGGCCACAGAAAGAGGTGAGGGATCCCAATTCAACCACTCCATGTCCCTCTTTGTCTCTGTTTTTTTCTCCATTGAACCCACAATGCAGCCCACACCTGTCTCAGACTGTGGCAGGAGCGCAAGTAATTGCTGAAATCACTCTGTGAAATTGATTATGTGTCCTAATATTGGGTTAATGTGACTGCAAGACCAGGCTGGCATTCAAACAAATCTATGTACATTGATTCTCAAAGGGCGATCTGTCAAACGACACAAAAAAAATCCACGTACATACAGTGAGGCAGCTTCCAGGTGATCCAGTCAAAGCGAAACGCATCCCGCTGCCTGGGTTTGATCCCCCCTGAGAACATGAGCTGGTTCATGTCCCGTCAAGTGGGTTTGATGGCTGGGTTCCATCTCCATATTACTTCTCTACTGCGACACCCACTGTCTGCTGGGTACCCACAAGGCTGTGGAGTCACTCGTACGCCGCTCTCCTCCAAGTGCATTACGTCACTTGACAGGAAAACGTGCAAACCAGGATCTCAAAAGAATCAAAGGGGGTTTGTGCTACACTTCAGCGTGCCTGACCTGGCATTGAGGGGCAGCCTTAATCGACTATCCTCAACAGAAACAGCCGGCTTATTACGTTCCTCTTATATACCATGCTAAATAGTTCCATGTCCTTCAAGTATTACTAATTCCTATGCATGTAAACCATATTTCTGAGCTACCAACACCCTTGACAGTATCTGCTCTCTCTTACCTTTTCTGTTAGCTTTTAAATACACAGTTGGGTCAGCTTTGAGAAAAGGAGAGGGTTCTAGGTCAAGCCTTTCAGTCCCTGGGTTGAGGGGAGGAGGCTGGTACTCTACAGGTACCCTACTGAGGCCTTAGCTCGATTCCTTGCCAACGATCCTTCTTTGCTGCCCAGTAAGTCTCATCTGAAGCTTTGATGAATGAAGGATGCATGTAAAACAGTACCATTGGAAATAGGAGGCATATGCAGAATATGTGCTTATGAGAGAACCTGTACAGTACTGGTGCCTATAACCAGTGTCTTATCACTGCTGTCTCCTCAGCCTAGCTCATGTCTCCCAGCACAAATTCAACTGAAGCATTCACCTTGTTTGCCGTGCTATGACAGTATTTCAGCAGCACTGTGCCTTTGTCAGGGGTTACCATGGTGAAGAGTTTCAAAAACACATTCCAGCCTGAGTCTCTCTCAAGAATCAGGAAAACAAGCGAGAGAGAGGCAGAGAAAGCGAGAGAAAGAGAGGGAGAGAGAGAGAGACAGATAGACAGACAGTGGGAGAGAGAAAGAGACAGACAGGGAGAGATAGTGAGAGAGAGAGAGAGAGAGACAGACAGAGAGGGTGAGAGAGACAGACAGACAGAGGGACACAGGAGAGAGAGAAAGGAAGAAGGAAAGTGAGAGAGACAGACAGACATAGAGAGAGAAGGAGAAAGACAGACAGAGGGAGAGAGGAGAGAGAGAAAAGGAGAAGGAGAGAGAGTGAGACAGACAGAGGGAGAGAGAGAGAAATACAGTACAGTGTATATTAGTTCAGTTTTTTTTTACAGAATTTCACATAAAAAAACTTGTTAAAAATTCTGACAAGTAGCTAAACCAGACAATGAGACGATAAAATGCCAAAACAATATTTACACGGTTGCAATGTTTGCAGCTCACTGTGCGCTCTCATTTAATGCTTTCAAAATACTTTCATTTGGTGCTGGATTCAGTCTCAGAATGCCTTTGGCAAGACGGTGTTGTCATTGTTGACAGTCCAGTATGAGTCCTCTCTCAGCTTTTGCTGACCTTCTACATTGTTTGGAGATGTTGTTTGCTCTGGAAATGTCACTTGCCTGAGGCCATGTACCTGTGCTACAGAGAAACACAAACATCTTTGAGGGACACGCTGGGGTTACGGGCCTCTTCACTTTGGAATGTTAGTTAGCGGCACTAAGCGTGGACTGCAGGGGGCATCAGGAACGCCGTGCCGCTGTTTTGGCTGTGCGCCATGGACTGCAGCTAAAGGTGCCAAGTGGGGAGGTACACCAACAAGGTGTTCCACTCAGCTGGGTTTTTTAAAGCCATGGGTGCGGCAGGATAAGAAGTTGCGTAGGAGCAAGATCGTAGCAACTTTGTGAATGCAGTCCCTCTCGTCTGGCTGGAGCAGCTGTCCATCCAGTGTGATGTAAAAGCAAGGGACCAAATCCACTAACAGAGCACAACGCACTGATGTTCTGTCTGCACCGATCCATCAGCATGATGTAAGAGGTCCGCATTGCTCTGCAAGCAGCCATGACTGCTGGGTACAAGTCTGTGAGAGGTTATTATGGTGAGATTACCCTGCAGAATCAAGGAGAGGTTGGTGTGCTGTGGGAGACCAGAATCACAATGGGGTATTACCCAGCAGAGGCATGGAGAGAAGAGAAGTACAAAAGAGATCAACCTGGCATCCCCTGGGAGAGACAGAAACTATAGAGAGATCAACCTGGAATACTGTGAGACACTGGAATCACAGTGGGGAGATTACTTTACAGAGGTAGGGGAGACCAGAAGTAAAAAAGAGATATTAACCTGGGATGCTGTGGAAAGACTAACTATAATGGAGAGATCAACTGGGAGTATTTTGAAGACTAGAATCACATTGGGGTAGAAGGGGGAGACCAGACCAGATCCACTGTAGGCACGTCAGTCGTATATTGACACTGCGACATTGATCACGCAAATAGTAGCTACTCGTATAATCTTTGTTATGTTGTTAGCGTGAGGAGAGTGGTTACTACACTGTGATCCCTGAATCCCTGAAGTCGCAGCTTTGGGACGGGGGTGACAATAAATTAACTCCTGGGGGAATGATTGGAGTATGATATAAAGGTCTTCGCAATCAGTATTTATACAATTGTATAGCCACCTCGTCCAATTAGCAAAGATTCTCTGGCTGGAATTAAATACAGAGACAAATTTCCTTAATTTGTTACCTGATAACCCAGGAGTCTGAATGGAAATTTAATGGAGATGTAACTTCCACATTAGCATATAAATTGCCAGAAAATTGAAAAGTGCATTATGATATTCAACAGTATAAAAGCAATATTCCCTCCACTGCCTTCCCAGACTTGTCTTGGGAGGCATGCTCTTGAGAGTAGGACATATTACCCAATTTACACCCCCCCCATAAGAAAAACACCTCCCTTGCCTGATATTCCAGTGGTTGTGCCTGCATCGTCTCTGTAGACTTATTTTGATTTATCTGCCACTTTAAATCTCAGTGGCCTTAACACCCCGTTTAAAACCTGCAATGAATTCTGGTTTTGTGTGAACACTTGAAAAAAAAAAACAGCATCCATTTAAAAGGATCAAAATTTAAATCCATTTTAGCTGACTGTTGTCCTGACCCCATTTGTATGAGAAAGCTCCAGAAGACCAGCAACAAACAGATGGTACGGTTCAGCTGTCTTTTCATTACAGGTATTTTGGGAAAAGCGTGAAAAAATTTAAATTTCAGTTATCCCCCCATGCAGCGAGTAGCGGCATAATCCATTAACTCGAACCCAAGATGGTAATTGTTGTGTTTTTCGGGCCCGTGATCCCAAGAATGCGAAACATGCTAACAAACATCGTGCTTGGATTTCTCTGCTTGTTCCTCCCTAACACAAACAAGTTCTTCTCATTTTCCGCTTGGAGATATTAGCCCTCAAACGACTCCTGTGTCTATAGTATGAGAAAGATTTGCAATGCCTTCGGTAAACGTTAAATAAACCGCAGTGGTTGAATAGGAACAGATGTCTGGAATAGATGCTCCTTCCCCTGCGAAAATGCGATTTTATGACAGGTGTCCTGATCTCAGCAACATCGGGGGGAAAAAACGTCATTGTCAGGAAAGAAATGCTTAGTGTGTCAGAAGTTGTGTAAGAGGTGAATGTTGCTGAAATCCGGGGCGAAGGTTAGTTAGATCCAGATGGGAACTAAATCTTCACGCTGGGCGGGCCTCTCTGCCAAATAGTTTTGAGGGAGCCTGGAACTGTACAAACTGAAGTGGACAGCATGGTAATATGGAGGTGAAGGTGACACAGCTGGCTGACCAAGGCAGACTGCTCTCCTCCACTTTGCGACTAATCTGTCCCGGCTGGGTAAGGGCACATCTACCTGGTGTTATTTCAGCATCTCGAACAGTCACTGCTTCCGGCAGGAAGATGGCTTAGATTTAATCTCTGCCATCATGACTGGCAGGCTTTGTTCCTTCTCTGTCACATACCTGTATCCGTTTACTTCCCCTCTAAGCCCAGTGTCCTGTCACTGTCACCTGCACTGCATTCTGCTCGGCGTTCCCTCTTTCTACCCCCTTCTCTCTCCCCCCTCCCCTCCTTCCCTCACTCTTTCCCTCCCCTCTCTCTCAACTTCTCTCTCTCTCCCGCCCCTTCTCTCTCCTACCTCCCCCCTCTCTCTTTCCCTCTTTCCCTCTCTCTCACTCTCTCTATGTCTCCCCCTCCCTCTTTCTCTCTCCCTCTCTCTCTTTCTCCATCTCTCTTTCCTCCTCGCTCCCTCCTGCCCTCCCTCTTCTCCCCCCTCCCTCTCTCTGTCTCCCTCTTGCCGTCTCCCTCTCCTCCCCCTCTCCCTTTCTTTCTCTGTCTCCTACCTCTCTCTCTTTCACACGCACTCTTTCTTTCTCTCTCCTTCCCCTCTCTCTCAACTTCTCTCTTTCTCTCTCCCCTCCCCTCTCTCTCTCCCCCCTCTCTCTGTCTCCCTCTCTTCTTCTCTCTCTCCATCCCCCCCACACACACTCTTCCAAGAGTTTCCTACTCTCCTGTTTCTTTCGCATTCATTTTTCTCTCTTCTCTCCCCATCTATATCTCTCTCCATCTCTCCCCCCTCTCACACACACACTCTTCCAAGAGTTTCCTGTTCTTCTGTTTCTTTCCCTTTCATTTTTCTCCCTTCTCTCCCACCGTCTCAATCCCTTCTTTCCCCCCCGCTCTATTTCCCATCCCATTTTCCACTGGGAGCTGTGACACGATGGCTCATGTCCCACCGCCGAGCTAAATAATGCAAGAAGACGCCTCATGCCCAGAGATTAGAGGGGAGCGGCCATCATGTGGAAGTGGAGCCGGGGGGTGGCATAGGCGCCCACTTTAGGGGTGTTGTCATCATAACAGGAATGATTGTGTCGACAGTGCAGTAACGTCTCCATTACCTGGCAATATAACTTCTTATTGTTCGCCATAAAAACAGTGCCGATTAAGAACAGAGGCAGGTAGAGAAGTTTTGTCGGCGATCACAAATGTTATGCTTAGTCCGGTGTGGTCCACGATTATCACTATATAGCCTTTAAATGCAAATACACATCTATGAAAGTACAGGCAATTTATATTGGGATTCTGGTGTGTAAATGGGGTATTTTAAACACAGTGTAATTATGTGTTAGATGGCTTTAAGGGCTCATGTTGTTTAAGTGCTGTGCTGTTGTTTCGCATGCTGGTAATTAATGTAGTGACTTCATTTCAGATGTTCTTCCCATCCCACCTGTCTCTAGGGCCCAGTGACAGGTTGAAGGATGTACCTGACTAGTGGCAAAAACATGGTGCTGACCCCACGCATGATCTCACGGCAAAGGCAGGGAGAGCTTCTGGGTTTAGGAATGGGATTATCTGGGATTGGGGAGACGGCGTTGCCTGCGTGAGGGCGGCCACTGGTACACGGCTGGGGAGGTGTCAGTGTTGGGAGGGTAAAGCCACAGGACTTGGCCAGGCTCAGCTGAATCTGAGAACAAAAGCGGGCGGGGGGGGGGTTGTGGTGTGCTGACTGTTTACCGAAGGAACGTTTAACTCCAAGTGCTGACGTCACTCAGTCATAAAGGGGAACCGTGGGTCATCCATCAACACCTGGCTGTGGGACGGAGCTCAGGGATTGCACGTCTGAACCAGAGACCATGCGCCGGCATTCCGAGCAGTAGCGAGGAGAAGCTTGTAGCTCTGACAGTCACTCTGTCTCTGTCACACACACTCACACACACACGCTTGGGGTAGGAGGTGCAGGTGATTAAGTGACTGGAGAGAGACGGCTCTGTTTTGTAAGCAGTTCACTCATGCTTTTATGGCAGAGTCTGTTCCTCTCCTTACCAGAATCAAATCTGGAGCCGGTCAGCTTTTTTCTGTCCCCCCCATGTTTCTCTCCATTCTTACATCTCTTTCTGTCCCTCCCTCACTTCCTCTTTCCCTTTCATTTTTACATCCCGTCTTTTCATCCTTGTCTTTTTTTCAGTTGCGGGTACTCGTAATAACTCTCACATCCCTCTTTTCTCTACTCCCTTTCTCTCCACCCCCAAGCTGACTGACAGAACTCAAACCCCCCCCCCCCCCCGCACCTGCAGCAGAGCGACCTCACCACTGCTGCTAACTGTTTCCATGGTAACAGAGGAAGGCGGCAAATCCGTGCCAAGTGAGCCTTGGCCGTCGCGAGGACGCCGTTATTGTTCCGAGGTCGTGGGTCCGATATGAAGCGTGCATGGTCTTGGTGTAACACTATTCCTTCTAATGTACTCAGAAACACGTTCACGAGCCTGTACCAAATAAGTGGGCCACTGTATTATCGATCAGTACATTTTCTGTAATTTATTCATTTATTTATTATTTAAGAGGCTCTTTCATCCAAACTGACCTGTGGATCACTGAGAGCTTGGCAGCATATTCATTCATCCCGGTGCTGCTGGATCCCCTAAGGTGACATTTCAAGGGTACAGTAGCACTTCCTCCCCTGAGATCTGTGTCTGCAATTTTTTGGTCAGAAGTTTGGTTGTGACATGACTGGTTGAGCTGGGCAGGGAGTTTCACGAACCTCTGCTTCACGGCATGCTTTTTTTAAATTTTACATCTTTCAATTTTAGACAGCGTAAGCTTTGCAGTGCCAAACGCTGAACTGTCACCGAACGGCAGAAATGGCCGGGTTCCAGGCTCTCGGCCTGCTCAAGTGGCTCTTCAGGAGAATGATCCAATGGGAAATTGCTCGTCAGCAGGTGACACGGCTGCCACTGCAGTCCTCCAATCAGAACGCAGCTCCAAGTCAGCGTTCCGGAATGTGCGTGTCATGGAACCTGTAATATCCCTTTTAAGATTTTCACTGTAAAAGCCACAGTAATTACAGTGAAATAAGGCCTTGGATGGCATTGGCTGTCAGCTCACTATTGCCAGCATGGGAACACTCGTCATTGCTTATTTTAGTAAAAGGATGATGTCATGGGACCTCTATAAAAGGTAAGGGGAAGGAGACTTTTGAGGGACTGAGGGGTGCTGAGACAAGCATCTATATTTAGGCAGGCCTGGCCTGTGAGTGTGTGTTCGAGTCGGGGGGGGAGTGTGTGCAAGTCTGGCTCAGTACCTGAGTACAGGTGCAACCAGGCCACCAATGAAACGGGAAATCCAAACAAAGGGGTAGTGAAGGACAGCAGGACAGAGTCTCACGTGAGAGAGCTGCAGCGTGTGCATGCATAGAGAAAACGCTCCGCCTGTTCAGCCCCCCCTCTGCTTTTCTACTTCACCTCCCCAAAGACCATCTTCTCAACTCCCGTCACATCCCCGGAGTCATTGCGCTGCAGGCAGTCTTTGTGTGTCAGAGCTGCAGCTGAGCAAACTGTGGGGGCGTCTCTTCAGGGCAGAGGCGTCATGCGGGAACTAACTGACCTCAGATCAGCTGGATCTTTTAGCTTGTAATGGTCATAGCAGAATGAGTAAAGGTCACACTGACGCCAAATCAGTTATCGAGGCGGGACATTAGCTGGCGAGGATAAGTGGCATGCAGTCTGTCTGTCTGTGTAATACGTCTGTGAGCATTCCCTCATGACAGTCTGTGAGGGGGGCCTGCCCCCCCCCCCCCCCCCCCCCCCCCCCCCCCCCCCCCCCCCCCCACCGCGCCGGGGGCGGGGGGGGAGAAGAGAAACAAAGAGGGGCGCGACCCCACACCGGGAACCACGA
>JAACJT020000036.1:10366119-10380041 GCA_009936485.2 Gymnarchus niloticus
AAAAAACCCCCACCCTCTCTCTTCTTTACAGTGACCCGTCGGTACCCTGTGTTCCTGGGCCGAGCTCATCGATCGTCAACAAGACAGGAGCAGCTACACATACAGAGGATCCTCAAGGTGAACCGGACCCTGTACATTGGAGCCAGGTAAACATCAGGAGCCGTGAAGGCTGCTGGCACACTCATGCACCCCCCCATCCCACCCCACCCCAAGGTGTCACATGACAAGCACACCATCATCACATAAACCCGCAACTCTAACTGGATCTGTATTACCTCCTCAATGTCAAGTACGAAATTAGCATGGCGCTCCAGAGGGTACTGAAGCTCTCCAAAATTAGGTATTGTGTTACAAATAAGAACCCTTTAACTGCCAAAAAATATGTTTCCCATTTCACCAATGGACCCCAAGAGTTAAGGAGTTAAATGGCCTCATAACTCCTGAGAGGGTTTCCATGTGGATGTCATTACTGGGGAGTGGGGAGAGGAACCGGCGTACTTTACATCAGGAAATGGCCAGGTCTCCGGCCTTTGCGAAAGCAGAAATGTGGGCCGATATTAAAAACGTCGGCGATAACGACTGGGTATCCAGCCTCTCTGGGTGACAGCCCTGTAATGAAATTCCTAAACCAGCAGGCCTGCTTTTTAACAAAATCTTATTAAAGTCATATATTGTTTATGGTGTTGCAGATGTTTCTAGTTGGCCACTGCCAGGATTGCCGATTGAAAGCATGGTGTCAGTCGCACTCCCACTGCGGAGGGTTATGACCCAGAGACAGGGGCAATGTCCCCTGGAAACAGGCCCCAAACGGGGGTGGATGGAGGGGGCAGGCACAAAGCTGAATGAACTCAAACACATAAACAATTGTTCTAAATTCTGAGAAGATCCCTGCTGTTGTACCTTCAGGCAAAGAAGTTACTCCGAACAAACTCCTACTTCAATTGATACATGTATAAAGCTGTAACCTGCTGTGCAGAAACATTTCTGCCAAACAAATATAAAATAAATACTGCAGTCAGCAAAAGTTGGGCAGCATGGTGGCTCAGTGGGTAATACTGCCACGTCACACCTGTGGGGTTAGGGATTTGAATCCCACCTGAGCTCTGGTATGCTGGGTATGCATATTCTCGTGGGTTTCCATCCACAACTCATGCAGGCTTGTTGGCATCACTAAACTACCTGTCATGTATGTATCTTGCCATAGATGGGCATCTGGTCTATGGTGTAACTGGAACCCTGGGCTCTGGTACAGGCTCCAGGTACACAGTGGCCCTGAAATGGGATAATAAGCATCAGAAGATGGAGGCTACGGCAGCTCTCTCATCATCTTGTAACCAAAGCAAATTCTTACTTGTGGCCATTGTGACACTGTTTACAATAAGCAGTTGGATTAATTAAAATGTATTATGTAAATCATGATTATTACAAAATCTTCACTTGCCAATCATAGCTTTTGCACAGTACATCTGAATGTGTTTTTTGAGATATCCCATCTTATTCTTCGTGAGGATGCACACACAGGTGAGAGCAGGCTTGCAGTCAGCCTTTTATCCAGCACCGCTGGAGCATTTTTGGGGTTAAGGGCCTTGCTCAAAGGCCGATCAACAGTGATATAGACATGCTTGCCAGCTGTGGGATTTGAACTGGTGACCTTCTGATCAGAGGTACAGACACCAGACCCGCAGGGGCACAAACCACCTTCATTATTATAATGATGGTGATTCTGAGGAAAAGCCTGGCAGAGGTCTTCAGAGCATGAAGACTTGTCCAAAGATGGACGCTAATACAGGCCATCCCCAGTGCACCTGTGTAGGATGTTTTGAGGAAAGCGCAGGTCCTGCAGCTCACTGGGAGCCAGCCAGCAAACAAAAACCTTTACTTCACAAGTTTTGGGGCAGTAGATTCGCCCTCTACAGGCTGCCTCAGTTATAACATCCACACGCAGACGCTCTGTTGACTGCTGACGTACAGATATTCTGTTTATGCTGTACCAGCCACGGATGCACAGTGTAGCGTCTGCAGACACGCTAGACAGCCCGCAGGCCACAGACACAGGAACACTGTCTCAGCCACAGATCCAGAGGCCATATGCTAGTCACAGACATTCGGACTCTGTAGTAGCAAACGGTGTGGTACCTCAGTCACAGACCAGCCACAGACACACAGTGTACCTACAGATATGAAGGCAGGGCAGAATGCTAGGCCCAGAAACGCTTCTGAGCTACAGACTCTGGACCAGCCAAAACATGCACCATGTTGCATGCTGGATGTCTGGCACTCAACAGACGTGAGTCAGTATCCCTCAGGCCAGGTGTCCATGGGAAGAAGACGGCCAGCTGCACCATAGCTCCGTTCTCCCAAATGAGAGTGATGTCAGCTTTAACGCTAATGGCCCCACAGTTCCGTTTTTAATACGTCGATATGAAATGCACCGTGTTAATCAGAAATAACCCACGGGCTTTAGACGCCTCGTTTTTACAGTCTCTCAAAATTATTCCAATGCTGACTTGGAGTCATGGTGAAAGAGGAGCTTGTTAGTGGAAACCATTTTCATATGTTAATGCTATGTCAGGGGCCAAGGCTGCCGCATGCCAACGCCCTGTTTGATTGTCATCCTTCTGTGATCTTCAGATATCAACCTGGGGAATTTATTTAAGCTACCTGGAGATGCTGGGAGGGTAAATGCACCTTGGTTCTTTTGCTGAGACCTTAACCAACAGAAAAAGAGCACAGAAGGGGCTGGAGCTTTGTGATTGGTTGCTTCCACGACGGTGCATCATCAACATGTAAACAGAAACACACAGGCCAGAAAACAGCTTCCTCATGAGCATAGCAGGAGGTGCTGGCATGTGCCCTGTGCCTGACATCCCGCCCTTCTCACATTCCCCGTAATTAATGCGAACTCGAAGCAGACATGCACAGCTTGTCAGACACAGCGAAAAAAAAAAAACAGCCCCATAAATCGGCATGACCGCTAATGGCTCACGGGGAGCATGTGGCAAAGAGAGCAGCTGTCTAACAGCGACACACTGCGCGGGTTCTCGCCCGAGACGCAGCCGCCGTGGCCTCTCACGATTCAGCAGTCAGGCTGGCGGAACACGAGCTGAGCGCTTCCTCACGGTTAACACCATGTTATGCCCAACAGGGATGACTTGTTCCGGGTGGAGCTGGACAACGTGGCGGGAGATGAGATGTTCTACAGCAAGGTGAGACCTCCCCTCCGCATACCCCTCTGGAACATAGACGCATGTGGATCTCACCTGCAGCTGACGTCTGTCTGGCTGTCTTGTCATTTTTCTGCACAGAGGCGAACGTGGGAGTCTAATAAGAACGACATCCGGATCTGCCGGATGAAGGGCAAGCATGAGGTGAGAGCTGCATACTACCTGCAAGGTGAGGTCGAACCATGAACGTGTTGAATGTAGGGATACTGGCTGGGAGGTAGCAGCAGAAACAGAGGGGGGGGCAGGTTTGGCATGTTGACGCTATGCCACATGCAGAACGAGGGGCTCTTCCAGTGAGACGCATGCATGGAGCAAACATCTCGTTCTTCAGGGTTCTCCAATAAGACACACAACCCGCTTGCTGCTTTACACTCCCCCTCCAGTGCCATTCAACGGGAGGATTGGGGTGTGGGTCATACACAGAGCTAAGTGCCTGCAGACCAGAGTGACTCTCCCACACGTCTTTGTACTGTAATAATTTACCATACATCCTGTCACCAATCTTCAACTCTCAAGAGTCCATTTCTGCCCAAGGAATGATTTTGTCAGGTGTGAGTTATTAACTGTCAGGGTAATTGGTTTCATAATTAAATGTTTCTGGTTGGCTGATCAAAATGGACACATTCTTGTAATGGAGAGGGAAACTCAATATTACAGCTCTGTTCCCACCGGTCTCTCTGCCCTGATTGGCTCCCGCTGAGGCCCCATGTTCGGCTGGATGCAAATGTGCTGCCTCTGGGGCGGGTCAGATCTCCTTGGATCGGTTGCCACTGGCCCCGCCCGTGTCCACCCCGCACACGGGCATGTTCCAGGGAAATTTAATCTGGCCTAACTGCTCGCTCGTTTAAAACCATGTCGTCCCGAATATTTCAATCCCACTCCACGGGTAATAGCTAGTGTCGTGTGTCCCCTCTAAGAGGAAGAAGATTACCCTGGAAATATTCCGCCTTTGTCTTAGGCTTTGCCTTTCTTTGCTCAGCTTTTGGGTTGCCTTGTAATCAGATGTAAGACTAGGAGCAAATTATAAAAATCTGTTTTCCAGGATACCACTTTGATTTGCCGAAAAATAAGTGAAAAGTAACACAACACTCTAGCACGTTGTCTGTGTTGCCATTCCTATATGGGAGCTTCATGGTACAGTAGCCTTGGTCAAGCCTGCGGTGAATGTTAAACACCGGGTAAACAGCTGGTCAGCACTAGGCTTTTTACATAGGAGACTGGAGGATGGAGTTTTCATGGTCATCACCTGGCAGCCTCTAAGTGCCTGTCAGAGGCTGGCTGTCTACGCGATGAAGGTCATCACTGTTTTATGGTCACCCCCGGGCAGCTGGTTGCGGTTTGGTGGCTGGCTGACTTTGACCCTATGCTGAGGGCTTGTATGAGGAGTGCAGTGTGAGGACCACCCCTAGCCAGGGGTATTGTGGGTAGGCCCAACTAGATCCCCACAGTTTAGAGATCAGAGACAGACTTGTTTATTTATTTTGCTTCCAGCTTGTTTTAGGGGGCTGATGCACTGATGTCACTGCTGAACTGTATTTCATTGTTATTAAACAGAAAATGAGTTTATGGATGAAAAACAGATGCTCGGCGACCATGTTTTTGAACCAGTTGACAAGTCGACCCAGACAGAACCTGCACTGGGATGGGGGTGAACTGGGCGTCTTTCTCCTTTCGACCCGTATTTTCTGTTTTCATTTTTCTCTCTCCTCCCTCTCAATATCTCCCTCCTCATGCATTCCTCCATCTACTTTTGCATCAGTTTTTCCATGCTGTTTCTTATCCTTTCCTCCTCCTTCCTCCCTCTCACTCTCTCTCTCTCTCCACCCCCACTTCCTTAGTTAAGTGACAATTCAGGGCGTCTATCACACACCGGATTTGCCATTAAATGCTTTGTATATATTAATACACACACAGGGTCTGTCCCTGGCTGTCATATTTTGTTTTGTTTACTGGGGCCTTGTTTGGACAAGCGTTGGCACCGGGGCGGGCTGAGACGCACCTCTGCCAAGCCAGGCAGGTGGTGCTTTGTCAGGCCAGTACCCAGGGGTCCAGGAGCCTTTGACAGGGGAGATGGTGCGGGGTAACAGGGACAAAGGAATTGGACAGGACAGCGGGAGATGCATTAGTCAGAACACAGAGGGAATTTAACAAGGCAGGGAGGGTTGGGCGCACGTACAAACATAATCAAATAAAAATCCTGGGAGAGAGGCGGTAAAGAGAGCCATGTAATGACAAACCCGGCACTATGGTTATGTTCCACTTTTTAATTTGCTGCATCAATCCAAGCGTCACACTTGGTTTCAATATAGCAGCGATTCAGGACACATGTTGCAGGGCCAAGTTTCCCGGTGTTCCATACTTCATGGAGGAGGCCGTAATTCTAACAGCTCGTCTGCACGCATGAGGCTCGCTCCAATGACGTTAGCAAGGACAAGCACAAGCCACCCCCTCCAGACAGCATCACTCACTGGCCAGTGACTCACCCGCCGTCATTTGGCGGAGCAGACCCTGTAAGTGGGACGGCAAAAGTAGGGGTCACTGGAGTGAAAGCGTAAACAGCAAGTAAAGAGACACACATGCCCACTTACACAAATACACACGGAGTCAGATTTTCTCCAGAAATGAGAAAAATATCTCTCCCCATCTCGCACCCTGCGCCCCCGCCGTCATTCTGAGAAAAACGAGATCTGGCCCGAGTGTGTGGGAAAAGGCAGGGTGGGTGTGGAGGACATGTTCTCTTATCTAGAATAACAGTCTCCCCGCTCCGCTCTAATTTCGTGCCTTAATAACGCCGTTTAGGACAAGAAGGTAAAAAAGTTGTCTGTCTTTCTGTGGTTCATTTTGAATCTTCTTCTCTATCATTAACCCTTGACTCTCGTTCTAGGATGAATGTCGGAACTTTATGAAAGTCTTATTGAGTCGGCCGGGTGGATTGTTTGTCTGTGGGACAAACGCTTTCAACCCACTCTGTGCCAATTATACTGTAAGTACCTGCAGATCGAAGGAACAGCAACTATACTTTGAGCATCTGCACAAAACTACCTACACAATTAATACCTGTGAGTCTCTGCCAAGCCTAGTTAGTACTCTGGAGTCATTTAGTGAATATCCACACTAAAAAGGGTAAAATTAGGCACCAAGAGATGTTAATTGCACTGACAGGCATCTGATAGAGAAATAAAATACGTGTTTAAGTACACATACATCAATACAAAATATCCATCTGTGCTGTGAGCATATACAGACCTTTACAAAGTCTACATGAAAACCCAGTAGGTGCAGATGATTTATTCTCGAACACTGAGTTTGTATTAGCTAAAACATTTGTATCGAACAGCAATAATCTTTTGTGATAACCTCATCCCTCTCTTTCATCGGACTGCTTTTGTTGCACAAAGTTTAATGCTGCATTGAGGACTTCATAATGGAGTTCACCTTAACAAACTCATCAGAATGCAATAAGTCATGGCATATGTATGACTAAGTCAGTGTTCATTGATTCGGCTTATTATTAAGGCTGCAGTCTGCAGGAAAAATATGTTTCATCTGCAGGAAAGCAGGATATGTAGCCAATGTGGTAGCAGTTCTCATTTTATTTCCCCGCATTTCTTTTGGTGTTTTGTCTGACAAAATGGGGTTATTGCTGAACAGAACTTGCTGCCTGACACACCACACACCCTGAGGAACACACTTGCTGCCTGATACACCACACATCCTGAGGAACACACTTGCTGCCTGACACACCACACACCCTGAGGAATACACTTGCTGCCTGACACACCACACATCCTGAGGAACACACCTGCTACCTGACACACTACACCCCCTCAGGAACACACCTGTTGCCTGACTCTACACATAGGCAGAAGCAAACTGCCTGACTCAATGCTTGTCTCTGCAGATGAACTGAATCAACTCCAAAGGTTTTTAACACACAGACAGACTCCAGGGAGAGGATAGAGCATATTTGTTTGATGTTTTCTAATGCATGGCAGCCATTTATTTTAAACATTCTGAGATTTGAAAGCTCACCTTCATCAGTAAAATGAATTTGCATCGACTTTGAAATGTGCTTGCATAACTGCTGAATGTTGGCGCTGGATTTCTGTCTGTCTGTTGCCATAAAGCTTTGTCCTGAGAGGACTGGTAATGAAATCCTCAGCCACTGGTGGACCTTGAGTTCTGTAGCATTCAGCACTGCTAGCCGATGATGTTGCAATGGGGGTCTGTGTTCCTTCATAGAGGGACACTCTGGAGATGGTGGGAGAGGTCATTAGTGGAATGGCCCGGTGCCCCTATGACCCGAAGCATGCCAACGTGGCCCTGTTTGCAGGTAGGCTGCACCACATCTACAGCATGTTCCCCTCATGCTTGAAACCCAAACCTCCTCCTCCTCCTCATGTCCCCCTCAGTCCCCTGTCTTTGTTCATGTCACCACGCTTCTGTGTTCTTTTAACTGACACCTTGGAACTCATTCAAAGGAGGTGCCCCTAAATGTGAATAAAAGAAGATAAATGAAGCTGCGGGTGAATGCTCAATGGCCTGCCTTCCCATCACTCATTTTCCAGCTGGCCCCGCCCTCCTCTGTCTATTCAGTATTGATCCTGCTCTGCCTGTTTATCATGTTCTTACTGTTAACCCACCTCTGTTCTATCTGCCATAAGCTGTGCCACCACCCTCTCTCTCCTGCTGCTCCGGTCTCTCTTTGCTCGTACCCCCCCTGCCCCTCCGCCTGCTCCTCTTGCCCACATTGGCTTCGCTGTCCCCTCGTGTTGAGGTCACATCTGCCTGTTGTTATTTAGAGGGCAGCCTCTTCACCGCCACAGTGACAGACTTCCTGGCCATTGATGCCGTCATCTACCGCAGCCTGGGAGACAGTCCTGCCCTGCGGACCATCAAGCATGACTCGAAATGGTTCCGAGGTATACCAGATCTGACCCATGGCTACAGCAAAGAGGACAGTTACAGTTTAATGCTCATCATTTTTCACAAGTCCTGCAGAACTAAAACAAACAATGAGATATTTTACCAGTGCTGCTCCACCCTCTCTCTGTTGTACATCGCACTATATAATATGAACCTGTCCTGCCCGGTGCCGGCCAGAGGAGGATGGGCCTCCCCCTTAAGTCTGGTTCCTCCCAAGGTTTCTTCCTCCTGAGGGAGTTTTTCCTTGTCACCGACGCCTTTGGCTTATTCTCCTGAGACCTTGGGCTCGGGCCTACGTAAAGCGCTTTGCGACAATGCTCTTTGTTAAAGGTGCTGTATAAATAAAATTGAATTAAATTAAGTTAAATTTAAAAACATCAATTTCTATGTTTGCTGCCATAGTTTTCGGTTTGGCTGCATGCTGATATTAAACACATACATACCAACTGATCTAAATTATGTTTGTGTCATACTCACAACAGTCCTACTGTAATAAGTTATGTTTGATCTAACACTCCTACTGATATAAAATACATATCACACTCCAGTCAATAATGAATACAGAAATTCATATCCTAGCATCTGGGAGATTGAGACATCTCTCAGGCCTTTTAGTGGTGATAATTCTGTATTAATAACCTCTCACTTTGGCAGCCATTCATTTGGCTGTTTTTTTGTCTGCTGTTTGAGGATGATACTCATGTTACCACTGATCGCTCTGTTAGTCTCCATCTCATACAGCATTAGCGTGGGAGCCGTTACCATGGCAATCGGCATCAAGCCGGCAACAGGGCCATATCACTGTCCTGTGGTATTCTGTGACGAGTTTCTCCCCCGCCCTCAGAGCCCTTCTTCGTCAGTGCTGTGGAGTGGGGCCCTCATATATATTTCTTCTTCCGAGAAATGGCGATGGAGTTCAACTATCTGGAGAAGGTAGGAGGACTGCGGAATGGCGAAGCACAAGCAAACGTTAAAATGGGGCTGCAGAAAACCGTTCCTGCGTTGTCCATTGTGATTGGCCTGTGTGTGGTATGCCTTGGGAATGTTTTCTGTAAGTACAGCAAGGCAGTAATCTTTCAGCAAGCCGGTGTTAAATGGGAACCCTGACAGAGATAAACATGTCTGAGCAAAGACAGCTTTCACATTTCACATCCAGCTTTTTTGAATATACCGAAAATTCAAAACATTTTTTTTTGGGCGAGCACACTTGTTTTTATCAGTTACAGAGATCATGAGGACTGAATCAAGTGTGGTAAAACTAGCATTCTGTTGAATTTACGGACTGCAGATTATTTAGCAATGGTGTTCAATTTTAATAGAAGGTGCTTTGTTAGCCAGCACTGTTTACTTTTAATGTACCCTCCCCAAGGGTAAACATACCATTTTCAGTTTGTTTTTCTCCAACTATTAAGGTAGTTTTTTTGGCTAGAGTTACTTTATGTGTGTGTCTTTGTGAAAGGGAGTGAGTGTGTGGGCATAAACATAGGAGGGGGTTGTTACCTGAGTGTTTATGTGTGAGCACATTTGTGTTTGTCTGTCTGGGGGGTTCCACAAACATAGCCACAAGGGTCCGGGATATTTGCCTCCCACAGTTGATTGTTTCTGTTTGTGTGTACAGGTTTTCTTTCTTGGGGCAGTTAGAAAATGTTCCCAGAATGACAATTGCGGGAATGTTCAGAAAAACAACCCAAATGCCCGGAGTTACAATTTGGAGTTAAAACTCAGCGTGCTTTTTTTATTTAAGTAATGAAAAGTATTGCTTCTGTTTGAGCTTCTGTTTGATTCTCTGTGTTTTACTTATCGTTGTCACTGGATGTAAGTACAGTTTCAACTTCAAAACTAATACTAGATGAAAAAGAATCTGAGTGGGAGATTAACAGCGTTTCAGGAGTTGTTCTGTTTACGCTTAGACGCTTCAGCTGGTTATTGACCAGGCCTATGTTGTTTTACTAAGATGTGCCGATGGAGTTTAGGTCTCAGCTTAGACTAGACTTATTCTGTTTTTGTCATTCAGCCATCTTGATCTAAGATTGCTAGTGCGTTTAGGATGATCGCAGAGCTGTACCTCCCAGCTGCTTTTCAGCTTTGACTTACAGACAGACGGCTTGTCGTTCTGCATAGAATTGATTCTGATGCTAAACCATGACATTTTATCGTCGGTATGATGTCCTTAATGTGGAATGCAGCGTTTGGTATTAATCAGACATAACGGCCCCATGTCAGTCAAAAGTTCCACTTTTGGTCCATCTGTCCACAGAACATTGTTCTCAAAACCTTTGAGGATCATGCGAGTGGTTTTCGGTCAACTTCAGATGTTTTTCCACCTCTGCCATGTATCCTGTTTTGTCCAAATTTCTGTCTGATGATCTGGTCACAAACACTGACCTCAAGGGATGCAAGAGGGGAGGGCAGATATCTTGATTCTGTTCCAGGGTTTTTCATGACCTCCTTGGTGAATTTGTTTGCACCGAATTTCTTTGACTATGGTACGGCAAATCAGCTTTGATAGGCATCGGTAACTTCTCCTCTGAGAGGTCTTTAGGAATTCCTTTTGATTGCGATACAATTTGCCTCTAGGAAGTGCTGATAATTTCACTCTGATGGACCTAGATTAATCGATTAAGCAATCAGATATGCACTCAAACTACAGTCTAATTAATAATCCATCACTTCATTTGGTTTAACTAAGGGCAATTATTTCTTCACACCTGAATATTGCATATTTGGGTGTCTGCATGTCCGTACGTAAAAAAAATCCGAGATATTCACAATTGGGATGTGGCTTCTTTCTCCAGACTCCCTCTACAACAACATGCGTCAAATGATCATTTACCATAATGTACATGTGTCTGTAGGTAATGGTGTCACGGGTGGCGCGGGTGTGTAAGAGGGACCTGGGCGGATCTCAGCGGGTCCTGGAGAAGCAGTGGACTTCCTTCCTGAAAGCTCGCCTTAATTGTTCCGTGCCTGGCGATGCCCACTTCTACTTCAACCTGCTACACTCCACCAGCCCTGTGCTCCATTTGCATGGCAGGGACATCATCCTGGGGGTGTTTTCCACCCCTACAAACAGGTACCACCACCAGGGGGTGTAATGGTAAATGGTGCGAACAGATGTAGTGAGCATTTGGGTTATTTACATTGACTTTTACTGCTTCAGGAGTGATTAAATAAACCAGGTTTGACCAAAACCAAGGTCTGTAGTGCATTTTCCTGAATGTTTCATCCTAACGATCTATAATAAATTTGGTTGTTGAAATCTATGCTTATAGGTTTTTGGCTATTTTTGCTGGCCCCCTGGTCCAGCTGGTTGAGTTCCAGTAGCATAGAGGCTCTCAGCGACCCCCACCTCGCTCCCAGAGGCAAATAATACCCACTGCTCACTCATCTGTGGCAGGTCTCTATTCAGAAGGCACGTCTGTTACCGTGTTCGACCGCCCACCCCATTCTGAGTCAGTGACAGGATGTCAGAGCTGTGACGTTAAGTCCGACGCTTGGGCTGTTCCAGCTCAAATGTCCAATTGCAGCTCAAAACCAGCTGAACCGTCCAATCAGGGGAAGCCAAGGAAATTACTGCTGAATTTGCATCCAGGTGTGAAACCCTGGGGCAATTCAGTTGGCTAGTCCATCCAGCTCACCCCCCGAAACCTGAGGGCCTCTGAGCCATTCAGACACCAGGCTACAACCACGAGTGTTGCCGTGCGGTCTTTCAGAAAACTCCCTGTCCCACCGGTGACTTTCCATGCCACCAAGTTCCCACAATGCAATTTGCTTTAACAAATTCAGAACACTACTTTCATTTGAGCGTGATGAGCAGCGTGTGGTGTTCTTAAAGATCATGAAAGGAATATTTACATCTAAAGAGATATTTACAAAGTGTGCCCTGTTTCATAATTCAAAAGGGTGCTGAGTTTACTACTGATTCACATGAGAAGTTTAATGTTAATGAATATCGACTGCTCTCCAAGGAAAGATGGGCCGTGTGGTTATGAGGCATATGGCATAAGTTACGGCCGCCTTTACTCCGTAGGAAAGTGGTCGTCATTTTTTCCCTGTAAGTCAAGTCCACTGGATTGCTTTGACGGGCGACTATAAATGCAGCAGCGCAAACTATCTCTGGAGAACTTTCAGGATGGCGGAGACAGTATTGCATTGTATTACGGCACTCAGAGGCCGCTCGTTTGAAGTGGTAGAGTAGTATGCCCGTCGCTTGAAGTGCATGACGGTGTCCTCCGTGGTGGAGGTCTCTGGCTAATCGTGGTCATCCGTGCCCCGCAGCATTCCCGGGTCAGCGGTGTGCGCCTTCGACATGCAACAGCTGGCTCGGGTTTTCGATGGCCGGTTCAAGGAGCAAAAGTCCGCTGAGTCCATCTGGACACCAGTTCCGGATGAACTTGTCCCCCACCCCAGGTAGGTATGGGTTGGGCACATGTCCCGTCCCGCTAGAGGCTGTATAGAATTCACATTAAGGGCAGCGACATTCGTATGACCTTTAACCCATCACCCATATGTATACCCAAACCCTTTAGGCCGGGGGGCTGTGCCATCCAGGGCTCAAGGTTCAACTCCTCCAACACCTTCCCAGATGAGGTGCTGAATTTTGTGAAGACTCACCCACTCGTGGATGAGACTGTGCCCTCCCTGGGACAGAGACCCTGGATTGTCAAGACCATGGTCAGGTGAGGTATCACCCCGTTCAATTCTGATAGCTACTAAAAGGCACCTGGCAAGTATCCACATTCATAATGATGAAGGCTACTCCATTACCTGCTGCACTGGACAAGTATGAACCTTCCAATAAATGGAAGGTGTACCAAGCAGACCCATGTTAACATGCTACTCAGTCTGAATCCCCCTACAAAGCCAATTATTACAAGGGACAGGGAACTTTTTATGTTGTTTTTCAGGAGAAGTTTCTCTAAATATTTCAGACATCTTACTGGTCTTCCAACAGCTACTTATGACATCCCAGTACTTCCAGTTATTATTGTCCTAAAGGGCAACCATCAACCACATGGGCAGGTGCGATCCAAACCAAAGACCATCTGTTGGTTAACACTCACAGGACATCAACAAAAGACACCAGCATGGTCGAAAATCTGATCCATAATGGAATTATCCCGAGTGACCTTAGCACTTTTATAAAGTGGTATTTCATTAGGGTGGTTTAATGTAACTGCAGCATCTTCCCTCAGCTTTTGTGAACCAGCCATCTTCAAATTAAAAGTCTGTGCCCTCAAGCATCACCACCTGTCACCCTGTATAAAAAGCAGGGTCTGATATGGGGAATCTGGGGAAAGGAGCTTTCACAGAGTGGTGTTCCCTTTCAGGTACCAGTTGAACATGATGGAGGTGGACACGGAGGCGGGGCCAAACAGGGACCGCACCATCCTCTTCCTGGGGTCCACCAGAGGGACCATCCTCAAATTCCTCATCGTGCCTGACAGAGACAACCCCACAACCACCACCAGTGTTTTCCTAGAGGAGCTCGAGGGCTACAACCCAGACAAGTGAGCATCGTCCCTTAAACCAGGGGTTCCCAAACTTCTCCTTTGAAGGCCCCCATTTTACTCGTACTACATCATTCTTCTTGAGGACCCCAACCTACCAAATATACACATATACACCACAATTTCACAAACAAAATGTACCATATATGACACAATATACAATTTGTTGGCTGCTAACTTCACTGCTCCCCTTCAATGGATCACTGCCTTGTCGTGGCGAAGGGGCTTGCGTAGTTCAGTGAAACTATGAGCTAAGCCGTGT
>JAACJT020000036.1:10398835-10429974 GCA_009936485.2 Gymnarchus niloticus
GATCTCACCATTGGATGCTCAATTGTCAATATATTACACCAAGAGAAACACCCAGCATTTTCCTGTTGTTTCTTACTTAATTTTTTTCATATTTTACATCACAGACTTAAGTCTGTGTTGAGTAATATGTGAAATTACGGGTGTGTTTCAAATGTTTTAATAATGTTAATATTTTTAATAATTAATATTTTTAATAATATTAAGTCAAGTTATAGTGACAGGCGTTCAAGTCCAGTAGGTACATGCGGTGTACAGGTGAACAGCCCGTGATGTTTTTGAATATTGTTTTGACTTTAAATTCTTTTCTAAACACGGATACAATGTCTTCGACAGAGCTGGTTTGATTGGTTTCATTGGTTTGAATAACACTTCCTGCCCGAGTTTTGGAAAGCATGTACAGAAGCTGGTCGTGACTATCTGTCACCAGTCTGCTTCCTTGGGTCTGGTGAGTGGGGCTGGGGAAATAGGTCAGTCTAGCGTGGCGGTGTGCACTGACTCACCGGAGTGGAACAAATGCAGGTCTCCATGGCAACGCCTGCTGGCCTTGCCATCCATTGACACTGACATGGCGCCAAGACAGCGGAATGAGCCTTTTTACAAAGACCAAAACCATCAGCAGGGAAATATATGATGTATTTTCTCATGTATCCTATACTAGTTTAACACCAACACTTGTGTGTTTTTGGTGTGGTTCAAGTCATCTTTGTATGTTTACCTTCACATTTCATTAACATTGTTTCTTTCTGACATGAAATAATCGAAGGCCTCTCTTCATGTAAGATTTCATCTTGGATTCCGTTAATCTCTGTGAAATACCTCAGGTCACAACCAGGCTTAAACTCCACTTAAACTTATGCACAGGCAGATTCTTTATGCACATAGCACTGTGTAAATAGGCTGTGGATGACTACAGGTTAGAAAATATGTACATATTTACTGGGAGGCATGGTGGCTCAGTGGGTAGCCCTACAGCGTTACATGTCCAGAGTTGTGGGTTTGACTCCCATCTCTGCCTTTTGTGTGTGAAGTTTACATGTTTTCCCTGCATCTTGTAAGTTTTCTCAGGGTACTCTGGCTTTCTCCTACAGTCCAGAGGCATGCAGGCTATGAAGCATCTCTGAATTGTCCATGGTGCACCTATGTGCCCTGAGATAAACTGGTATCCTGTGCAGGGTGTACCCTAACCAGGGTAACCGGTTAGAAGATGGCTACATATCTGCAAGTTTATATATTGACAGAGGTTCTCATATTTTTTCTGTCAGAGCCCACCCCCCCCTTTGCAGATAAGAATATTTTAAAGTGCTCTCCCTCTTCATTAAGAGTAATGGTGTCTTACACAACTTTCATATTTACATCCAATTTGTGTTAATGGCCAGAAGATTAACCTGTTCAGTAAAATCAGTTCCACAGGCTTGGGAATCAATTCTGAAGCATGTTAAATGAATTCAGAGTAAGCCCCTCAGAGAGTAGCGTATGTCCACAGGCCGGGGGAAGCTCACAGAAGCCATGGGGAACAGAAATTTTAATGGACCAATGCTGATGGTGAGGAAGTTAAACAAAACTTCCTCCAATAAAGTAGAAGGTAAATCCAAGAGAGATTTATATTAAAAACCCACACAAGCAATACAAAGGATACCTGTTGATTAGTCTTTTGCCAGTCATCACGTGCACCTGATTTTAAGTAATTCTTCTACCCACGCATTGGTAATTTGTTACCAGAACACACTAACAGCTTAACAATTATAATAAACCTGTAAGTAGACATCTGCATTAGAACAAAATGCAATGTTCTTCATCTGTTGCAAGGAGTAATATTGAACAAATCAACAAACAGTGTGGCTTCGAAAACATTTGCTGACAATTTCTGAAATATTCAGGTATAGGTGGGATGGGGGTAAAGAAAGAGTAATAGCTGTTTTCTGGAACCGAAGATAAAATGTTGAAGTTAACACATTTAGAACCTGAGCACAACATCAGCAATGATGTCAGAACCACAAGTGGATCGGGATCAGTCAGTTCTTCAGCAGTTCTCAGACTGGCCATCCTTGCTGTACAATATACCCATCAATTCACTGAAACTTCCCTGTCCCAGTTTTTGGTCCTTTAGGAAGTCACCTGTGGCGTAAGAGTGAGCAGCACAGACCAAGACGGAGCAGTAACCCTAAAGTGGCACACTGACTGACTGCTGTGTGCCCCCTTAGAAGAAATAGGGTTGTGCTAAATTACCACCCAGCACAGGTGGATGAAGTCTGTCGGATTAGTTCTTTTTTGGAAAAAGAAAAAATAGAAGGATTACCAGATTTACGGAGCACAGCCCAAGGAGGACTAGAGTTACAGGATCTTAAAGTAATCCCCTTATGATCGTTAATTAATTTGCTGTGAGTGTGTATGTGTGCATCCGTGCTTAAGACAGCAGAGAATCTCCCTCTTCCATCCACCTATGACACCTATTTTGCAATGTGCTCTCTCTTAAACACAGTGTGAAAAATTGCTGACTGGCACATCTTTTCATCAGTAGTTCTAATAGCATATCATTATCATACCTGTTAATGGTCCTTTCATTATGGTCATTATTGTTTCAGCCTCACTTGACAGAGTGTGTGATGCTTGAGAAACAACACCATGTTGACTTTTTTCTTGAAAATCTTCCCACCCTCAAGAAAGAAAGCATAGTCTGAAATTGTAAGTGTGACAAAACGATTGAGCCGAACATGGGGTCACAGAAAGACACAGGAAAGAAGGCAAACAAAGACAGCGTGTGTGTGTGGAGTGTGAGTGTTTGGGAGTGGGAGGAAAGAAGGGAAGGTATGGAAGGCATAGTACAGTGTGTCCTGCTGCTGGTCCACTAACCTACTTACGGTAATCTCCTCTCTCCTTGTTTCATAACTAAACCAGCTACAGCATTGCGTCACCCTCCTAGCAGCCCACTTTACTGCTTAGCCCAACCCATTACAGACTACCCCTAAGCCACACACACAGTGACACACTCTCTGACAAATTTCACAGCTTTGGGCCGTGAAATCTCATGATGTTCGGATTGGTCCAAACACCAGAGGACCAAAGGATTGTAGTGACTGCGTGTGTATATGACAGTGTTTTTATCAGTAGATGAAAAGATAATCCATATTTTAGCACAATATTCCAGACTGAAAGTGCTGATTGCAAAGGATTATACAGTATTACTACGTTTAGTCTTTGTGTTTATTCAGAATGACCGTATATGTGAAAATATAATAATACACCCTCACATGGATAAAGACAAAATAAACATTTTAAAAGTAAAAATATTTTGACCATTTGAGTGACAAAATGATGCCATGAATAACAACTAAAACAAGCATCAATTGTATATTGTTTTAATATTTCTGTTTAATGAGCAACTTCTAATTAGTGTGGAAAAGGGATTGCTAAGAATCTTAGTAAAAACGTAACACTGAAAATCTGTAAGAACAGACATAACGCATGTCATTTAAATACAAATGTACTGTCAGGTTAAATATGGTTTGCGCAGTTTCCGAAGAAGATCCGCGCTGTACAAGACAAAAGCCCCGACGCTTGGTCATTTCGCGCACACCTTTATTTTATGCAGCGGGTCCCACCTTAAGCACGTGCACGTGGCGAGCGGGCTGGCCGCGATCACGTGAGGGCACACGCTCAGAAAGTGGGTTAGTTTGGGAGACGTAGAATGAGATTGGCATATAGGACGGCAACGTGCGCCAGCCGCGAGACAGACACGTCGGACAGCGACGTCCACGCATCGCGGCATTTGCCGCTACCCAATAAAGACGAAGCGTTTGTTTCTGCCGTGCGTTCATACGTTCATATATTCGGAAATATGTTGTGGTTCATTTTATCTTTAGTTTCCCCTCCAAATTGTTGACGTTTGAAGAAGTTCGGCTAGCTTAACTGCATGTTTGGCTACTTTAGCAGAAATATTAGTACTTCGGAGTTCCGAACTTGAAGACAAATTGTCAGCATGAAAGGTGAGTTTGTTAGTTGGCTATATACACAAATTGATTTAATGTTTTTTTTTTCTCCCATGCATTTAGGATGAAAAATGACATTAATATAATAATAAATGCGGTAACTACGTGCCCCTTACTCGTTGTTTTCGAATGGTTATATATTTTAATCGTTAATTTCTTAAGCGTCCACTATTTGCAATGTTTTTGATTGCTACTAATACAGGATTAACGTGCCGTCTGCTTTCCTGCATTGACTATGATTTATATGCTCTGTATCTATTTAATTCCTGTCTTAATATCTGTGTAATATTGTTTAGTTTCATAATTACAAAATACGTATTTTTTTCAACTTAATATTTATTCGACTTTAAAACAATGTTAAACTACGTTTCTGATTTTTTTTTTTGAGTAAAACGCGGACGTGTACACGACAGTAACTTTATTATACTGACATGGAAATGTATTTTTCTGTTAGAACAGAAATAGTATTTGAGCGTAGAGGAAGGGCAGGCGGGGAAATTGTTCAGAGGTAAACATGAAGGAAATGTGATTGCTGTTATGCTGTGTCTGCAAGGAAACTCGTGCAAGCAATCGTGTAGAAGGCAAACTGGCGTTAAAATATGACGGAAAAACGATCGATATTATGATCATCGTGACAGTGGTCAGATTGACGATGATTATAGTTTTGGGTGTGAGGGTAACAGTTGATTAACGTATCTATACTGTAAAGCGTTTAAAAACGTACAAAACATCTTCGTATGCTTCAAAAATTGGTAAACAATAGAATGCTGGAGATATTGTGCGTCACAGGTGGGGAAGTTTCTGACTTTGTGCGGTGCATGTTCATGTAGCCGGCTTTTCCATTGACCTAGTTATGTCACTGGGGATTACGCAGCATTTATGCGAGTGGGCGGGGCCAGTGCGGGAGTGGGCGGGGCTTGAGGGGGACACGCCGCCTCGTGCTTAGACACCCTTGTGGACGGCAAGGCACTGAGCCCGGGGTTGTGTTTGGAAGGAATTTGAATATGAGCTTCCACAAAGTCACGCAGGTCAACTCTTAGTCAGCACCATTAGTAGCTTTTCAAGCATAACACCACCTTATATGGATTTTATTTTTATTATTGGAGAATCGTAACTCTTGTCACACAGTATTCTTTTTTTTTTTTTTAACCAGGTATTTCGATGTAGAAGGAAGTTACCATATCCTTTTAAATATGTTTTCCAGCAGAAGCACCACAAGGGACTGTTGTCCTTCTTTTTGTTAGTGTGGCTTGGCTGTTGTGTGTTTAGCTGTTTTTTATTCCGATCTCCGCTGGCTATCTCTGCTGAAACGCAGAAGTGGTAGTTGGGGGTGGAAAACAACTAATTTACCACACTGACAGAATCAAAGTTTCTGTAGCACTCGAGACTGGAAAATAATTAATCTTCTATCATTGTGTGTGTTTTTCTCCATTAAGACGGTGAAAAATAGGTGTCTTTACCAGCTCGCTTTGTTTTGCAGGCCCTGGCCTGTGTTGGGCATTATAACAATAAGTTGGGTTACCCTTGGGAAGGAGGGATGTTTGGCAGGATGGGGGTTCCAGTGTAGCAAACAGGGATGTGGCGTTCACAGTTCTCAGTTGTATCGTGCATTTGCCCGAGACAAGCTATGCTGGGCTCTTTCTAAGAACGTTCACTTGGTCTGATTATGCCATTGGCGTTACGAAACGGATAGCAATAAATCTGTTCACCATCCTTCCTAGCAGATGTTTTTATAACATTTGAAAGCTGTAATCCTTTAGGTATCAGCAGCTCGTTCTCTTGTGTTATTTTGGCTTGGCATAAATTTAGGATATCTTCTGAATCTACATCGCTACGTTTCTGATCGCACTCGTGTTGTGTCAGCCATTGTGTCCTGCAGGTTTTCAGGGGATGATGTTACTGGTTCTTCATTTATACGTTTTGTGATTCAGATCATGGTCCGTTTACCTCCTTAAACAGGGTCTTTAGTCTCCGTGCTGTGGTGTTCCATCCTGTGGAGGTAGGCTCAGTTTGCAGGTTGTAGAACTGTATGTGGACTAGGCTGCAGTGAACCTCAGCGATGACCTCAGACTGGGTTAGAGGTTATTTATGGGAAAAGTGATCGCATGGATTAACGCAGGTTCAGGCAGATCATTCTTCATGATGCAGGCAGTGTGGTGTGAGTTAGGGCAGGAAGTCTGTTTGATGTTCATTGTCCAGCATCTTCTGTAAATGCTTAGGTAGTTGGAGCCATTCAGTGGTGTGAGGTGTGATTGCACTAAATCCAGCATCCGCGGGGTTAATGTGACTTGGGACGAATGACCGTCTGACACACTGCTCTACATTTTAGGTGACCCACTTGGTGACAATGGCAGACAGCTGTTTGCAACATGACGATTCCTGTTTTTCACAAAAGCACAGGCAACTGAAACAGAACAGTGAACATCAGAAATAAAACAGTCTGTATGTGACAGTCGCTGAAGTATTGTCATCCACTCTACTCCTGAAGCTGTATGTAAATGGCTCACTTTATGTTTAGGTATGCGTTGTATAAAGAGGAATGCTGTCTTGAAAAGGGGGTTTGCTCGGTTCAGTGTTGCTGCCATTTAGTTCTCTAGGAGAACTAATTAAAATATATTGAATTCCTTAGGGATGGATTGAAACTTATTTCACACATATAAAATTGTTTAATAACTTGTGGGAAACCTACTGATTTAAATGGACAGACAAAAATACTTGTCAGGTCATTCTTTTCAAAAAGTACAATACTGTGGGAATCCTAAGTTTCTATAAGAAACTAAATTTAAAGTGATGCGGTAGGTAAACTCCTGAAAACACGGTAAATCATAGCCCATGTCAGTTGTCGTTTTCTCAGAATTGTAAGTTGCACGTAATTGCACGTAAGTCATCACACGCACCCCCTCAGCCTTTTCAGTGGGAAAGTATGTCAGTAGGACAGCTTGTCTGGGTAACCTGACTGCGGCTCCATCCAATTGAACGTGTTCGACATGAGGTTCCCCCCCCCACAGAGTAGCCAATGAGAGTTTGGAAGGCGGACAGGAGGAGGAGCTACCGTGTTGCTAGGGTGACCGTCTCTGAATGGGCATGTTTGTGGAATGCAATCAAACGGCAGTTATATAACACCACACTGAAAGGGAAGTGGAATGGGGAGTTGGTCTATGACCAGGGAAGATGACAAGAGCAGTTTTCCAGTGCCACTGTGAACAAGCTCAGCATGTATTCAGTGCAGTGGGACATGTCGTCAGTGACCTGAACAAACTGCCCTATTTAACGTCACTGTTCAACAGTTTAAATGTCAGCGCAAGACTGACAATGTGGAGCCTGACGTTTTATCAGTATGTTTACCAAGAAGGTGCTGCGCTGTTTTGTTATATCGCTGTAAAGAGAGAGGGTGAGACATTTGTAGTGCCATATAAGATTTAGGTTTTATTGACTCAATAACACAAAGACTTATTCATGCAGACATGCTTAAAAGTGTGTGGTTTATAAAGGCGAGGTTTACGCCCCTAAAAGAAATTGTGTTAATTGTACAAAATCAGAAATGGGAACTGGTGTGATTTAAATGAAATGTCGGTTGAGCTACATTCTTATCTCAATGTTGAGCAATTTGGAATTATTTTTTTAATCACTTCTGTTGTGTGAGGTTTTCTAGATAGCTCGATCGATCGGCTGTAAAACATCACTTGACCCGCCTGGAACTTGACAGATGATAATATTTGTCACCAACACGTCAATTCTGGGGACCAGATTAGTGACAGTTTTGGAGAACGGTGATTATTTGTTTAATGACATTGTTCCTTCTGATTTGTGAGCAAAAAGCGTTTCACTAAGCTGTCCTACAGTACACTGTTGAGTGCCTGTGCTTATAGGTTTTCTTGGAAATGGACTAGAATCCTTATAAGGGCTGTGTTGCACATATAACATCAGTGAGACCGGCTTGTTGCTGATATGGAGGTCACATGACAGCCAGTTACTGAAAGATCTATTCCGTTAAATAGTTCTTATCTTCCTCCACAAAAAAGAACAAAGTCAGTGAAATCTCTGACTTTGGGGTAAATTGGGCCACGATGGAAATTACCCAAAATGGTGGTCTATTCTTTGTACCCTTGTAGATGTTTTGCACGTTCTTAAGGTGCAGAATGTGAAATGTCAACTGTTCCCATTGGCTTCTAGCTCAGATCGAGGTGATCCCGTGTAAGATCTGTGGAGACAAGTCTTCAGGAATCCATTATGGGGTCATCACCTGTGAGGGCTGCAAGGTGAGCCTCGTCTGTTATCTTCTTTCTCACTTTACTGCTAAAGAGGAATTCCATCCAAAACCCAGAGACTTCACCATGAAATGTCAGTCTTTGATAATGTCAGCAAACATTTCTTATCTAACTTGTACTCATTGTCCATTTTTTTTTTCTCAGCGTCGCCGTTATATAAACTTATTCCTATCAACCTTCTGTTTGCATTCTTAATTTTACTCCAAAAGGCCGTGTTTGTATCCTCTGCTTGTTACTCTGTCAAATTACTGTTTCCCAAGCTTCTTTCTCAGTATTCACAGCCATTATACATTTTTCTTATATTGCACTACCATACAGTCAGAAAATCTAATAAACTAATATATATTTAAGGACTTTGGTTAGCCTATAATTATTAGCAGACATGTTGAAATTCTATACATTTATATTTCAATTCCATGAGCTACTGAAGGAGAGCTTCGGCTTAAATGACGCCAAAATGCACCTTAAAAAAGTGCCGAAATACTTGTATGACTCAGTTACTCTCTAGGAAGTGAAAGAGAATGAATTGTGATAAGTGCTGTCCAGTGAAGATTGATGGTGAACGCTGTTAGCGCTGCTAGCACTGTTAGCCCAGTTGAAATTTGAGATTTACACCGTAACACCTTGGTGGAATTCTCTGGGGAGCCGCTGCTGAGCTACCTTGGGCTAACAGTGCTAGCAACGCTAACAGCGCCCGCTATCAGCCGGTGCTGGCAGCGCTCACCACACAAAGCTGGCACTAATTACACTACTTCTACTCTCCCGGTCCTGTGTGTCAAAGGGCTTTTTCAGGCGCAGTCAGCAGAACAACGCCATGTACTCCTGCTCCCGGCAGAGGAACTGCCCCATCGACCGCACCAGCCGAAACCGCTGCCAGCACTGCCGCCTGCAGAAGTGCCTGGCTTTGGGCATGAGCCGTGACGGTGAGCGGGATGCAGGGAAAATGATGATGATGTGTTGTGGGAGGGATCTGGGGTCTGATATTCGGCCTCTATTCATATTACAAGCATGAGTAGGGCATGCTCTTAGAGCAGAGTGAGTCTGCATGTATGTTTGAGTGTCTATCAGTATTTTTTTCTTTTTTTCGTCCTCCTGGAAAGGAGGATAGATGTTGGGATACACTTTTTGAAAGTACCAAAACTTTTTTTTTTATTTCAGTTTTAAATGTTAATTTGCAGGGACGGTGGCTCAGAGGTGAGCACTGTTGCTTCACACCTCCAAGGGTGGGGGTTCAAATCCCGCCTCCAGTTCTGTGTGGGTGGAGTTTGCATGTTCTTCCTGTGATTCCTGGGTTTCCTTTGGGTACTCTGGTTTCTTCTCCCAGTCCAAAGACATGTGGTTTAGGCTGATTGGCATTTTTAAATTGCTCGTGGCTGTGCCCTGTGATTGGGTTAGCACCCCATCCAGGGTGTACCCCAGCCTTGTGCCCAGTGGAGCTTGGGATAGGCTCCAGCCCCCCGACTCTGCATAAGATAGGTGGTATGTAAAATAGATGGGGTTTGATCTGTTTTTGGTTTGTGATAGAATTTGTTAGGAACCATTCACCGCATTAATGTGGGAGTCAGTATCTCGAACAGATATGTGTGTGTGTTTGAGTGTGTGTGCGCTTGCTCCTTTATGAACTCTGACCTCCCTTCGCCTGTACGCCTTCTTATAGCAGTGAAGTTCGGCCGGATGTCCAAAAAGCAGCGGGATAACTTGTACGCCGAGGTCCAGAGGCACAAGCGGACCCAGGAGGGATGTGCTGTGGGTATGGCTCCTGAGGAGGAGGGGACAGATGGGGTTCAGGGGCTTAGCCGCACCTGCAGCAGTGGCTCCAGCGCTGCCCTCAGTGACCTGGATGACATGCCTGTGCTTTCCGACGGGCTGCTGTTTGACCTCCCACTGGTGCTCGACGGCCTGGGGGGCTACCACGGCCCTGAGCTGCTGCTGGGAGGGTCTGGCGGGGGGGTCAATAGCCCGTCCACACAGAGCTCCCCACTGCAGAGTGGGCCAGAAGTCATGGACGACGGGCACTTTGTGCATGAATACCGACTGCTGCACAATGCTGGTGTCTTCGCTCATGCGCCGCTGAGCACGCTGCCTGATGGATGCTCGCTGCTCGAGATCGGTAGGTCACCATAGCAGTGTGCCTCTGAGTCGGTTGTCCCCAGGTGTGTGTGTGTGTGTGAGAGAGGGACTGCAAGTATGCATGTCTGTCCCTGCTTACTGTATGTTTAATGTCAGTAAAACTTCATTATATTTAATAATTGAGCATGTCCACAAGGACAGCGGTTATTGTACGTCCATCTTCCGTAATGGAATATTTAGTACAGGTTCACAGTGATCCTGTTCCCAGGAAAACGTCCTGGATGAGATGACATCTCAGAGGGCACACGATCACTCACTGTGGACAAATTAGAGACACCGAATCAACTAACCACATGTTTTGGACTGTGGGTGGAAACCTGTACACATAGAAGATGCAAACTCCACACACACTGAGCTGAGGGCAGGAACAGAATCTACACCCTTCAATGTGTAATGCTAAGGTGTTTCCCAGTGAACCTTCATGTTGCTTATAAAAAGCCTTCAATAAAGGAAAATCCCCAAACCATTCAACATACTTTATTTAGTTAAGTGTGTGTGTGTGTGTGTGTGTGTGTGTTTGGCTACATGTAGACTTAACCCCGGGCATCTGTTCCATCCCAGAGCGCATCACGCAGAATGTTCTGCGCTCGCACATGGAGACGTGTCAGTACAGCAGCGAGGAGCTGCGGCGCCTGGCCTGGATCCCATATAGCGCCGAGGAGACACTCAGCTTCCAGAACAAAGTGAGTACGACCCGGCCACAGCGCTGGGAAAGCCTGACTCCCGGTTAGAGAGGGCAGATGTAGGAATCATGTCCGGCTGAAGCACGAGCTCAGTGAAGTATGGGAAGCACAAATCTGCACCTCACTGCCGTTGGAAATGCGGGAGACGTCATGTGACCCTCATGTCCCCTTGCAGTCCACCGAGGCCATGTGGCAGCTTTGCGCCAACCGCCTCACCGGTGCTATCCAGTACGTGGTGGAGTTCGCTAAGCGCATTTCCGGCTTCATGGAGCTCTGCCAAAACGACCAGATCGTTCTCCTCAAGGCAGGTCAGTGCCAGCCGCCTGCAGGACCGCAGCCGGAGCACCCCCCCCAGGGCATCTCAGGTGTGGCACAGACGCGGCTTTGCAATGCTTTTGCCAGAAGCCACTGACAAACCCTAATGACTTTAACGATGTCACTTCCCTGTCTTCTTTGCCTCCAACCTCCCTCCTTTTCATGTCGTCTCTATTCTCTGTGGAAAAACACGGATCCCTCACTGGGAAGCCATGGCTTTACGATTCAAAGCTCATCTGTCTAACTTTAATGTGCTTTTAACTCCTATATAATTACGTTTATGATTTATTTATCCTTGGATAAACCTGAATGATAATACTACAAATTTGTAACATTGGCAATGATCTGTTACAAACTTTAATTATCCTTTGCGATTTTCTTTTTCTTTCTTTTCTTTCTCTCGAGACCAAAATTGAATTTCTCGCATTTTTCTGTTTGGGACTATATTGATTGTCTGTGTCTGGCCACTGTGGAGCACCTCTTGTCCTCTGTGGGTTTTCTGACCCCCGTTCTCTCCCTCTCCCCCCCCCCCCCCCCCTTCCCATTCTCTAACTCTTCCGTTCTCTCCCTCCATCTCGCTGCTCTCTCTGTGCTTCACCCTCCCCCCTCCCCACAGGGTGCCTGGAGGTGCTGCTGGTCCGCATGTGCCGGGTGTACAACCCCATCAACAGCACCATGCTATTCGATGGCAAGTTTGCTGGCGCACCGCTCTTCAAGGCCCTGGGTGAGCTGCCTGTGTGCCCTCTCTGTGACTGCCCTCCTTATTTCACATCCACTGTGGCTTAGTAGACGGATGATGATCTCCATCCTGGTAACCACGCGTGGTCACTCTGTGCCGTCAGGCTGCGATGACCTGGTGAGAGCCGTGTTCGAGCTGGCCAGGGGCCTGTGCCGTCTGCAGCTGTCCGACGAGGAGATGGCACTGTTCACCGCTGCCATCCTGCTGTCGCCTGGTCAGTCAGGAGACACCACATGGGTCATGCACATACAGATGCCGTATTGCTACTCTACTTTCATATTCTGATACATTGTCTTGTAACAGCGGTGTTTATGCTCTTCTCTCTTCTGCCCTCAGACCGACCGTGGATTACAGACATCCTGCAAATCCAGAGGCTGCAAGAGAGGGTCTACCTTGCACTGCAATATTCTCTCCACAGGGGTGGCGCCACTGAGGAGAAACTGGCCAAAGTAAGAGTCCTCGACTGCTTATTTTAATTTTGTTCTGCTCTTCATGGTTAATTACTGCATTACATAATGATTAAGTGAACACTGCCATACTACATCATTACTACATACACACAAAAATATTTAATGAGCCAGGTCAAGTCAATGGTATTCTTCTGAATTGCATATTTGTGTTATTTTTATGCAATTAAAAAATATTTTGGTTGTAGATGGTGTCCAAGTTGCCCATGATGAGGTCCATTTGCAACCTCCACATTGACAAGCTGGAATTCTTCCGGCTGGTCCACCCAGAGACAGCCTATGGCTTCCCGGCTCTCTACAGGGAGGTCTTTGGTAGTGACATCGCCTTCCCTGACTTCACAGAGGGCTAAATTTTGTCAGGTGGTGGTGGTGGTGGTGGTGGTATGAGGGGAAGCTAGGAAGGTATGCTTGGATACATAGGGGAAATATCAAAGCATGAAACAGAAGACACCCCCCTCCCCCCCTTACAGAATGTACCCCACTTTGATGTGGCTCGCCCTCAATGGGGGTTAAATGCTCTGAAACGTAGCATAGACTCTAGTGGGGTAGTCATGCGGCACAACAAAATGATACAGACCAAAATGCTTGTGTTTCATGTGTGTTTGATCCAATGTGACACCAGTTGAGCGCAGGAGCGATTAATTCACAACTCCAAGCCAGAAAAAAGGAAATCTGTACTTAAACTGTGTGCGTTCCAAAAGTGACCCTCCACCATTTGAAATCACGTCTGTAATGTCCAGAATTGTGGTTTCGTGGGTAGGACAGCTGCCAGGTTGGGGGGATCAAATGTTGTCCCACTCCGTGTGTGGGTGTCGTAAGTCTCTTCCCATGTTGCACTGGTGTGTTTTTTTTTTTTTTTTTTTTTTTCTGAGTACGCAATTTCCCCCTGCAGTTTAAACACATGCAGTTTGGTGAAGTAGCATCTCTAAATTGCCTACTGCGTGTGTATGCCTTGTAATAGACTGGCACCCCATCCAGTTGTGTCCCCCGCCCTGTGCTTGGTACCGCTGGCAGTAGAGATCTACCCCAGGGGCGACCCAGTATTGGACGAGCAGTTAGACAATGGACAGATGTTCAAATGACTGTTTGAAAGGGACCAGAAACATGCAATTTTGTTTTACCTCTAGGGACTAATATACTGTATTTTACTGTATGGACAAGGCCACATTAAGACTGAAGGACCACATTCCTACCTCTCTTCCTCTGGCCAATGCCTTTAGGTAATCATTTGTAACACAATTATAAATGCATGTATTAAATAAGAATGTTGAAAGAAGAAAGTCTAATTCTAGTGATTCAGTAACTAACAATGCTGGCAATCGGATTTGACACCTCCATTTAACAGCAGCATTGATTGGTAGTTCAGGATACTCCCACCCACCATTGGTTTTGAGGCCTCATTTAATGCAAGCATTGATTGGTAGTTTGGGAAACTCACACCCACCACTGGTTTTGAAGTCTCAAGAGGCACCTGCATTGATAGGTTAGTTCACAATACTCCCCCAATGGGTTTTGAAGCCTCATTTACTCCATTTCTAGGAAAAAGTTAATTGCAAACACAGGAAGAAGTATGAAAGTGACAATGGATATGCTATTCAGATTTATCTCTCACAATAAATACTCCTGAGAGCAGAGATCTGGCAGCGCTTTGAAGCTTTTTGTTATGTATGCGTAGTCTGAAAGGGACATTTTGGCTCCAGGCAGCCGCACACGTGCTCATGCATGGTGTCCGGTCCATCGGTTGGTCTTCACATAACCATAATAGCAAAATTAGACAATCACCCCCCATGCCTTGGATGCCTGGTTCTATATTTGTACCTATTTTTTGTTGCTGGAGTTGGTATGATCCAAGACGTAGGGAAAAGAGATTCTTTGGCCATCGTTACATTATAGAATCGTGTTATGAATCCAGTACCCTTGCTTGTGGATTCAGTACTGGGATCAGGTTGGAGCAGCTGAACCCTTGGCTTAGTCAGAAATTCACCTATTCACCGATGACATGGCTATACCAGCAAACGTGAATGCCAGTTAACAGGACGTCAATGGTTTTGGTGATTATGGCAGCAGTGCTGCAAATAGTACAATTTTCTTTTATTACTCCCAGTGTACCTCAAGCATCCCTATCTGTGAGGAACGGTCTGGGGATTAATGTAGTCTCACAAACTCAGGAAGATAACCGGACTTCCCCCAGTGTCATCTTCTGTTAGCCAAGACACTTTACATTGAATAGAAGACCTTATACCTCCATCACTGTGTACAATAGTTCTTGTGAATGTCTTTGTGAATGTTGATCATAAAAGTGTCAAAGACCTTGTCCTCGTCTTATATTGATGTCACGACAATTAAAGATGTAGGATGTAAAAATTAGATATTCATTTTATTCTTAAATTTGCCTTGTTGGAGATATTTTTGTCTTTATGTCCAGTATCCGTTTATTTTATTCTGTTTAGATAATTTAGTCTTGTAAAATTTTTGTTCTATTTTTTTTTAAAAGATATTAAAAAACAGATGCCATGTCTGTCAATATAATTGTCTTTCATGTCTTCAGTCTTTAATGTCATGTATGTCTGTAAGAATGGTCTGTAATGTTGATGAAACATTAAAGCTACAAAGTCTAAGGTTAAAAGCAGAGATATATTGTTGTATAACTGGAAACCATTTTGTTGTATTAAGAATGTAATAAAATTTTTTTACAAAGTTTTGCAATGATCTACACCTGATGTATGTACATTTAGGCAACAGTGTGAGGGAGAAAATATTGAGTAGACGCAATGCTTAATCCTATTTAGACAATGTACGTGCAGAAGATTTGTTAACGTTGTGATAAGAAACTGTGTGATCAGCACATAACTGACAAGGCCAGACATACTGGAGTTTGGAGCTGGGATAGAACCCTTAGGACAGCTAGGTGGTACACAAACAGCATAGCGAGCTGGGCGTTCCTCTTGGACCTGAATGCTATACATGGCCCAGCCATGTTCATAGGAGGAAGGTGGTCAGGCACAGGAGATTACACAGCCTCAAGGACTACTCCTGAGTGATGACATTAGAACCGATGGCTGCCTGCTATGTAAGAGATGGTTGTAGAGTGCTATAAAGATGGATTTGTAACTGCAAGAGGCAGAGATCTCTAGTGGTAGCCTTGGTGATCCTGGGAGACTTCTCCTTTGTGAAGTAAACTCCACACACAATTTAAATATGAAATATTTCATATGGACCATTTTGGGCTATTCTAATCATCTGTGACTGCTGAGGTGATTTTGCTTCAACATCAGCATCACAGGGTCAACATAAGATAACATGATTTGATCATTCAATTCAGTTTCATTTATATAGCAGTTTTAGCACAAATGCTCTTTAAGTGCTTTACAGAACCCAGACCCAAGGTCCTCAGAAAGTAAGCCTGTGGCTACAGTAGCAAGGAAGAACTCCCTTAGAGAGAGGAAGACCTGATTCAAGGAAAAGCCCAACCTGCTCTGGCCAGCACTGAGAGCAGTGAAAGTTCATAAAATACAATAACATGTTAATTCAGACAAGGTGGAACAGTACAGGTCAGTGGGTGCATAATGGAGCAGCAATCGGGTATTTGGTTAGGTGAGGTATATCAGGCAGAAGGTGAGTAGGTGGGATGGGGCATGCAGCAGGTAGGCCAGTAGACAGACGGAGGAAGCCCCTGAAAAGGATGGTTAAGGAGAGTGCATGGGCAGGAGTGGAATAAAGAAACATTGGCAATACAAAACAGGAGGGGGGGTACAATAAAACAGGAAAGAAAGCTATGACAGGGCAAAGGTGAGAGAGAGGTAGGTGCAAACACAGGCATAAGGGATCCCTGAACACCAGTACAACAAAAACACGTGACGTCATGTGAAACAGGAGCAGCAGCCCTGACCGAATAGCTCATCCAAAGGTGATGACGCAGATCCCTACCCAACTTTATGTGTCAAACTATAAGCCTGTAAGCTGAGTAACTGCTCAGAGCTGATGTCTTTGTGATTGCAGTGGCCTAAGAGCAGTCTTTGTGACTGCTCTTAGGCCAATGTAGTCACTAATAACCTCCCGCTTGAGCACGACGGAAAAGATTGTGGTATGGAGCCAAAACAAAGCTGTACGATGTTTATAAGTGGTATTTTTCTCTTCAAACACCCTGCCATTTAATGCTTGTCAGTCAATCTAAATTTCAAAGAGTATATATTGTATACAGTTCTTACTTGCATACCTCTACTAATAATTTCTGCCTTCGTGTCCCTTTGATTTCTTTCCCTATCCACAAATAAGTGCCCCTGGTCCTCCCCAAAAGGGTCCGCCAGGGGTTTTCCTTTTTTATTAGAAACCATTTATAGGCCATCTGAACCTGCACGAATAATAATAATAATAAAAACCCTAACTTAAATAAACAAAAACCAGTTGTTTTGTGTCGTATTACCTAACACGGTTAATCTTACTTTTTAAATGTCTGAGAATTCAGACCTACGTTTTATTTTTATAGCTGTAACCTTTTTCTATTCAACAAATGCAGCTTCGAAAACTTCAGTTATAAACGTTTAAATAAAAAAGTACAACTGTACAAGTACAGTTTCAGGCTTTTTATGGTATTGGTTAGGATATTTATTTATCTAACTGAACGCTACTTGCCATTCAATGATAATGATGCTAATTAAAGTTGTTAATAAGATGAGATAAACTGGGATTGTTTTATAGACAAATTAGGAATCTCACTTCCCTGGTTTAATTTGGTTTTGAATGAATTTTAGCCTGCGTATATAATTCTTGTATTACTACCCAAGTGGTGACTTCATACTGTCAGGTAACACAGCACTCTTTAGTTAATGTATTTTTATGATATACGACTAGCAGTACTGAGAGTTGCAAGTGGATCCTTTAGGAAGTTTAGGCTATTTATTTGCACCTCAAATTTTGGTACCACAAAAACGGAGTGTGCGTCGCCACCTGCAGGCGAGGACGCTAATGTAGTCATGTAATAATTATATTGTCTTCCTGGCCAACAGGGGGCGCCTCGTTCCGAAAAGTGGGTTTGCCCCCCCCCCCGATTGCCAGCCTGCTGTTTCGTAGAGGAAGTCCCTGCGGTTATTGTGCGGCGATATCCCTCGCTGGACCGCTGAGGAGCTCTGAATGCCCGTACGAGGCGGACGGAAAGTAGCCGTGAATATTCGTCTGGAAGGACTTTGGTGGGAAGTTCGCCTTCAAGATGTCCGTGGCGGGTTTGAAGAAACAGTTTTATAAGGCCAGCCAGGTCAGAGAGTAACTTTGTTTTTTCTGGAACACCTTCATTCCCGGGTCCCAAGATGAATCTCGAGAACTCCGGCTGTGTGTGTAGTCTTGTTTTGTTTTGTTTTTTTTGTTTTTTTTTTTTTTGTCTTAACAAAAGCTTGCTAAACTGCTTTTAAGGAGCTGAAAGGCTCACCCAGCCTTCCTAAGGCGCGTCCTTAACTAACAGAAAGTTTTTAGGAGTCTCTGACTGAAGTTCCCGGATTCGAGTCGTTAAATTGTGTAGGAGATGGCGTTTTCCACTCATTTCGCCTGTTCGCTTGTGTGGCTGGAGTTTCTTGACACTGAAGAATGTCGGAGTGGCGAATTTCTTTGTCTTATGTTACAGCTGTTTGCTGGGATGATGTGTCCAGTAGCAGACGCCGTAACAAGATGGACATCCCTTCTTGGCTTCTCCATCTCGTTTCCTTAACTCTTCCTGCAGCCTAGCCGCCAGTGCGTGTCGGGAACAGTTCCTATTAAATCAGCGGTGACTTTTTAATCTCAAGTTATTCCATCGCTTCTTACGGCCTCGGCAAGAGGTGTTTGTTTTCGGGGCGGTGCGGCGTTTCCAGCGTGTTGTTAAACATGCACACCGCGTTTAAGTCGTAATCAGTAACATACCGGTTTGTTCTTCTGACAAACCATGTGTATGAGAAGCAGGTCAGCTGAGCAGCTCGTGTTTCTCATTGGAGCGCCGGTCTAGATCTTTGACATCAAATTCGAATAAAAAAAGTCTGACTTTACATCGATCTGGTATGTCTGTGTTAGCAGTGTGCTGACTACCATTCTGTGGCCCTTTAAAAGTCTGTTTCAGGAGTCTCTTGGCCCAGTTCTGCTGAGTTCAGCAGCTGAGGTTGCTTTCCCTTCCCTGGTTTCCTGTGGCCCACCCCCCGAGTGAGGAGCAGAGGCTCCATGGGATGGCCTTTAGTTGTGTACGGAAGGGAGGCTTTTAACTTTTGGTGGTGCTGATGCAGCAGAAGTCTGTTTGGTGGTTTTGGGGTTGTGACCTAAAAGCTACAGTTTTAAGACAACGTACCCTTCAGCAAAATACTAAACTGCTCTGGCGTGCTGTTTCTTTTTAATGGCTACAGCTAACGGTGCTAATGGTAATGATATTAGTAGTGCTACTGGGTGGTGGTAATAAAACAACAGTACTCGAAGAATGGGTATGAAAATGTTTCATTAAGTGCTGTGTTATTTGTAAGTGCATCTGATAGCTATCTTTCAATGTTGAGCAAAGCCTGTGAACTTTTACAGGAAGTGGTTCTGCAGCCGGGCTCTTGCCGGAGTGTGCAGGAGCTTTGCGAAGCCGATTGGGAGTGTTTCTGGATGCACGGCATTCAGCAAGCGGAGCGTCTGTGCACAGCTGTGCGAAGCAATGCAGGAAGTTGGATTTTTCAGGATGTAAATGCATCCTGTCCCAGTCTCCAGGGCTCTGGCTGCACACGCTAAAACAGATACTTGTTTTCTCACTCTTCTTTCCTTCACTAGCTTCTCAGCACTATCTGTCTCACCTCTGGTTAGTATGACTGGAAGGCCAGTCTACAGAAAGCTGTTTCCCCCCCTTTTAACGGCTTTCTAAACGACAGCCCTAAATTAAATTAAATTACCGTTATTAAAGTCAGCGAAGAAGGAGAATCATGTCTGGATATTTACCTTCACGGTGATTTTCCTGAATGTTTAATCTGTCTGAGTGCAATCCTTTAGCAGTAGGGACTGTTGAGTCTCTCTGACTTTGAGCTGAGCAGTTGCCTAACTACAGGTGTGTTGAGCTGCTCTGTGTTAAAGTTCAGCTGTGACCTGTCCATTTTGAAAGGGCTCAATGTTGGTCTCTATGTTTTCTCTAGACGCTCCTTTTAGATGCACTGAAACTCTTGAAAGCAGAGTCGGATATTAGGGTAATCTTAAAGGTCCTGTAATGCCTCAGTTTCAGACCAGATGAAGGTGCTTCTGTTCCCTGCCTAGTATGACCAGATATTTCAGCCTTGCTTGTGGGGACCAGGACCAATCCTGGACCTCTAACTTGTACGCTTTTTGGTTCTCATGACGTAAGTGATCATAGAGATCTTCATTGTTCTGTCCGACTTAGGGTTTGTTCGATTGGCTGCCTGCATAGCACTGCATGTGGCTTTAGAGGCAGACCAGGACTGAGCTGAGTGTGGAATGTCTGCAATGCAGTTCTGCTCCATTCCCTTCTGCTTACTCGCTGTGGGGAGGACCTGGTCTCTAACACCCTACTGTGCAGTTCCAGTTCAGGCCTGTCACTGTGTTTCTGCTGGTTTTTAGAGGCATAGCACACTGCTGTCCGTGTCATTTTTGCTCTGTGTGTGTGTGCTCAAATGCCAGCTGATGGTATGACTGTGAGACTGCTGTTTTGTTATGGGGGTGTTGTTGGGAGTTTAGAATTGTACCTGGAGAAGGTGGACTTCCCTTGCATGTCATGATCAGTCTGAGCAGCGTGGTGCTGTGGCTGCTGCCGCCTTGCTTTCCGTTTCCTGTCACTGTGCATCTGACCCAGGCCGTTGTCACGTTTCCTCCCTCATCGTGTGATGAGACAGAAGTGCCTTTGAGTTTTGCCTCTCTGGTCCCTGTGGGGTGAGAAGTGAGCTTGTAGCTCTGTGTGCCACTACACATTCCTAGAGAGCTTTGTTTTCCTCATGTCATCACTGTCTGCTCATGTCTGAGGGACTCTGACTCCACGGCTTAAATATTTTCTGGCTTCAAGCCTGAGTTGGTTTTTGGTTAGTTCATCGTGAGTCTGTTTTAAACTCCATTTACTTGGTTTAATTGGTCCAGCTACCCGTGATTCTGTTTACACACCTTTTCCAAACAGTTTTCTTGGAAAATATTTGCATTTGAAAAGCAGGTGTGTGCGCTGTAGTGTGGATTGGTAGCTGCTTCGCATAGCTGGCAAATTAACATGCCGTGCATCTGGTTGGGCATACTGACATGCGTTAACGTGTGAAATCTGTGACTGAGGTGAAACGGTTCAGTGGGTACCCCCCGTGTCTGACTGTCACATACAAGACCTGTGTGCTTGTCTGACACCTCGCTTCATGGGCGATGCGTATACAGTGGAGAGGAGATGCATGAGCCTTCATCTGCAAACGCAGTGTAAATATGAGGTGATGAATTGCTGGACAGTAATTAGTCAGTGTAAGAATAATACATTTAAACCAGCTTTCACTGAAAGTGTTTTACTCTGTGTTCATATTTCTTTTACCTTCATGTGTTGGATAAGTAAATGTACACTCCTGGACAAAAAAAATGGGCCAAACCCAAAATTGTGAAACATTTAGCCTTTAATGGTCTCAATAGCAAATAATTGATCGCTTAATTCTTGCTAATTTTCTGAAGTAACGTGGTATGGGGGAGCTTTCCCCTTTGATTTTTTTCTTAAATGTTTGTGTTGTAGGAAAACTTGCAGACAGCTGAAGAGTCAATGTTGTTCCCCTCAGTGTTAATGGCTTCAGCCTGTTAATGATTAGCTAAAAAACATTTCCTCTTTAGTTTGTGTTTGAATTTTATCAAACATTTAAATCTTTTCGTGATTTTCTTTATGTATAAGACAGTGTAAGTGAATTTCCCTGTTTTCAGCTCCCCACCCCTCCACAAACAGTTCACTGCAGTGATGAGCAAATGGTGGCCGAGGAGTCAGGAATTATCTGCCCAGTGATTAGTAGTTAAGACCATTAAAAGCTTGATATTTTGCAATTTTGGTTTTAGCCCATTTTCTTTTTTGCGCAGGAGTGTACAGTATGCTGGACTAACCCTTGATGATCCTTGGGACAATAGTCCAGCAGAAACACTCGGTATCGTCACACTGTCAGCCTAGAACATTCCCGTTGATCCCCCACCGTAGCATTCATGAAGTTTTCGTGTTGTGGGGGAGACCAGCATGATCAGCCACAGCCCCCTTACAACTTAGAACCTCATTCAAGAAGCATGTATCTTCCTCTTTCACACTGTTGTCTGGAGAACCAGTTTGTTTCGCCCTCAAGCAGCTTCTCTCTGGAGCCTTTTTGCTGGTAGCGGCTGACCGCACATGGCTGTTATCTGTCCTTGAAGCTTGTGGCTGGGCGAAGCTGGAAAAGATATGCATGTCTTTGGGCCTCCGCTACTTGGGGAGCGGTGGACGTGATGGCGCATAAGTTAAGTCTTTTGTCACTTGACTGTCACAGCCAGCTCTGTGATGCACGCTCTCTGTGCTTTGTTATGCTACCAGCGTTGTACACACAGATGTGCATGCCTCTGTGTGAGCTTCAGTATGACCAGCAGCCCTGCAGTTATTTCTGTGGAAGGGGAGGCATTTCAGGCTAGCTTCATCTATCTAAAGAACCTTTTAAGTGAAACTTGAAAACAGGGCTTAAATTATAAGCTTTTGTCATCAGTGTTTAACAGTGTTCCATTTTCTCTTCTTGCTTTGAATGTTCTGATAGCCATCTAAATTCTAAAATATTGAATGTTAAACCTGATTGATATGGAGCCCCCCCCCCAGGGGACATAAGGCAGCGTCATGTTTTACCAGACGCTAAGCATTGTGGGACACTAGCTGTGGACAGCTGTAGCAGATCCACCTGCTCATGGACACATGAGTGGGCCTTGGCTGGCTGCACCTGTCCTGTCCATATGTCTATCTCTTGCTGGCTGTGTTTCTCCTACTCTCTAACCCTATACAGTAACCAAATCTGTCAGGGGCATTCTTGTTACATTGCTTTGGGGTTTGTTTGGCATGGATATTCAGACATCTTGTTCTGAACCCTGCTTTGCCTCTGCCCCCCTCTCCCCGGCATAGATGGTGAGTGAGAAGGTTGGTGGAGCAGAGGGAACCAAACTGGATGAAGACTTCAAAGACTTAGAAAGGGTAGGCAGCACCATGCACATCAGCCTAATTGTGGTCTAAATGACTTCTCACAGCACAGGCCTTCATGCTGGCCAGCACCTCCTGTTGGTTGGGTGGAACTGTGCATGTTCACCTCTATTGGACAGTCTGCCCCATCTGAAGACCCTGGAGGTCCTGCTTATGTATTATACATTAGCCACCATGGCTAGAACCCCTGTGGACAGCTCCTCAGAGGAGAGACCTGTGCAGCCCTTGCATGTTCATATCTCTGAGCTGCTGTGTTAATCACAAGCCACTTGTTGGACCCAGTTCTCCTCAGTAGCCTGTAATGAATGTATGAATGTACTGTTTTTGTTGGAGTTCCTATTGCCCAAATACTATACATAAAACTAAGGATGTGCCAATTTTATATTCAGTATTGTTGTCGTTCCAGGTACTGACCAAAAATGCTGCATCAGTTATCAGAAAAGATTAGTGATTCGATGTGATTGATGACCTTGCTTCCTGTTGCCAAACTGGCATTTCATTTTATAATTAGGCCATTAATTTAAGGATTAGAATATTTGTTTTATTAGATGGATATATTTACATATGGCATACTTGGGGAATAAAAGTTGTTACCCCTACATGAAATTTAGTCTTGAAAAAAAAATATTGTAAACGGGTCAGTTTCTGATTGGTGCTTGTGGAGATTTGTGTTTGCATGTACTCTGTTGACCTGTCCCTTGGAAATGTGTTCTGTAGAAAGTAGATGTGACCAGCAAAGCTGTGGTGGAGGTCATCTCTAAAACCTCTGAGTACCTGCAACCCAACCCTGGTAAGTGTGTCCATTAGGGGGTAGTTCTGCAAGTAGCAGGGGGTTGGCTGGTGTTTCTATCTATCAAGGGAGCCTCACGCGATGCATTTAAGTGGTGATGATGACATGTCCCTCCTCTCCCAGCGTCCAGAGCCAAGCTGTCCATGTTGAACACCATGTCGAAGATCCGTGGCCAGGTGAAAAGCCCTGGCTACCCGCAGGCAGAGGGACTACTGGGGGAGTCCATGGCCAAGTATGGCCGGGAGCTGGGGGAAGAGACTAATTTTGGTATGGATCAGTTTGAGGATGCTTGAACCTAAACAAGCCTGGTTATCCTCTGCTGTTTAAGTGTCCGCAGTGTGATTGGGTCTGAGCCCATGTGTGCACGCGCTAAGGTTATTTTAGTTCATTTTTTTTTAATTAGTTTTTATTTAAACACTTCCATTTCTATTTAAAGTTTTTGACCATTTTTGTTTGCATTTTACTGAGCTTCAATTTTTTAATTAAAATATATCAATTGAAAACACGCCACACGAAATGTATTATAAATCTCACACCCTTAAGCTGCACACCACGAACTTGACCACCTACATCTACAACACACTTTCTCTTATTAGAGCTTGCAATCGTATATGGTTTCACACTCCACTGTGCTTTCATGTTTGTGTCCAGTTTACATCGAGTCCATGTTTAATCTTCATCTGAAACGCGGTTTAATCCCGCTGGGGCATATGCAGTTTTGTCAATTTCAGGCACTTAGCGAAGTTAGCAAAGGCAGCGTTTACCGTTTATTTAAGAGAGGCTGATAACCTATAAGCAGGTTTTAAAACTCAAATAGAACCAAAAAAAACCCCACAAATGTTCCTTTCCACTGTTTAATTCAAGTTTGTTTTAATTTCAGCTTGGTTTTTTGTTTCTTTTTAATTGACAAAATGCTTCTGTCGTCTTAGTTTCAGCATTTGTTGATGATGATGATGGTGGTGTGTGTACCTATGAAACCCCCCGAGTGGTGGTGACTGCCTGCCTCCTTTCCAATGTGCTGTAGGTGGCGCTCTCATAGATGTAGGGGAGTCAATGAAGAGACTGGCAGAGGTGAAGGACTCTCTTGACATCGATGTCAAGCAGAACTTCATTGATCCATTGCAGAGTCTGTATGATAAGGACCTGCGAGAGATTCAGGTAGAAAAGGATATTTGTGTGGTGGGCATTTTAAAACACAAGGGTGTGTTAAGAGTAAAATGAAAACGACAGAGTAGCCATGTGAGTTTAACTGTTCAACTTTCTTTTAAAGCTGCACCATAAAAATGCAAGTGTGTAGACTTAGCTGCGTCATGTACAAGATTAGAGTATGGAAATGCTGACTGTTTCCTGTAAGCTGGCTTTTATTGAGGACATCTCATAGTAGCCACTTCTTGGGGTGCAGTAAAGTTAAACTTCTCTCATTACACTGGAAAGTTACGGCTAATCTCCTAAGACCACTGAATATCAGTAACCTTGTAGGTTTATTTTGAAATGAGTGCATTCTGATCCAGCCCAGTGCACCCTAGGTAGTGTAGTCCAATAGTTTATATCCATATTCAGTCTGATACCATGCTCCTCGCATCAGTGTTGCCTTTGGTCTTTAATGACTGTCTCTCACAATCATAGTGCCTGTTTTCTCACCTTGCTACCTCTGCTAGCATCACCTGAGGAAGCTGGAGGGTCGGCGCCTTGACTATGACTACAAGAAAAAGCGGCAGGGGAAAATCGCAGACGAGGAAGTGCGGCAGGCCCTGGAAAAGTTCCATGAGTCTAAGGACGTGGCAGAGACCAGCATGCATAACATACTGGAGACTGATGTGAGTCTTTGCGGAAGTGAACTACACTACCCAGGGTGCACTGGGCTGGATCATCACTTTTGAGTAGAACTAAACCAGCTGTCCTTCACAGAATGAGACCATGTTAATTTTTTTTTTCTCTGCAGATAGAGCAGGTGAGCCAGCTGTCCTCACTGGTGGAGTCACAACTTCAGTACCACAAGCAGGCGGTGCAGATCCTGGATGAGCTGTCAGATAAATTGAGAGAGAGGTCAGTGTGTATGTGTGTGTGTGTAAGTGTAATTATATACATGTAAATAATAGGGGTGTAATGGTACAGTTTTTCCACGATTTGGTATGTGTCATGGTTTTTGGACCATGGTAACGGTACCGTTTCGGTATCTTTATATTTAAGAAGGGAAAAAAAAACACATCACCCTTTAGTTCATAGTGTAAAATAGTCAAAATAAAATTAAACAATTTAAATAAAGTTTAACATCAAGTGAACTACCTAAGCTTTGACAACCTGGAAGCAGCCTAATTTGCCTTCTCTATTTTATTTAAACAGACTACATACTTGTATAAGCAATATTAAATGTAAAAATAAGAGTTCAAAATTAAGTTGGTACACTAATGCGTTTGTTTACCGTCTTTTTTTCCCTCCTCATCATCGTATTGCACGCTGAATCCAAAATGTCCCCACACTGCGGATTTGAAAGACTGCGGGACCTCTTCAGATTAGCTTCTCTGTCTCCTTACTAGCACTCACCATTGTCACGTTAGAGCAGAGTGTTTCAGTTTAGCCTTTCTTTATATGCTCGTTTTTGCATACAAAGCACTGATAGCCAGGAGGCAGAATTTACGGCATCTGCTTTTGTATGACATTTAAACTCTAGCCCTCAAATAAAACAACCCCAGTTTTTTAGGTGGTGGTCCCCCCCCCCAAAAAAAAGTCTTGTATCCGTGCCAATACATATAGGAAAATGACAGGCATATTGTAATACCATGGTTCATGTGTGCGCATTGAACCTTTGGGGGCGTACCAAACAGTTTAATAATATACCGTTACACACCTAGTAAATAAAATGTCAGTGCCTCTACCCTGAAATGAGTGAATTTTTCCTTTGTCCGCATTACAAATTTAGCTTTTTTTTTAGTCGTGGTGTGGTCTCTGTTCCAAAAATTTCTTTGCCCTATCTTTGTGACTTTAAGACCCAGTGCCACTGTGTCACTACACCTTTCATTTACTGCCATGTCAGCGGATGACAACCCTGAGAATCATTTAACTGTCCAGCTGCTGCACATCGCGCGGTTGGTTTTCCTCTACCCCATTTGGCCTCACTTTGCTTTGTGAGAATTAACCATCAGACTGTTGCCAGTCCCCGTAGTGTGTGGCTGAAGACTCGGTACTGGCAGTGCAAGTGTAACCCCTATGTGAACTTCTGTGCACTCGCATTTGCATGTATATATGATTTGTCTACAGTGTGAGCGGTCCATAGTGTAGCAGTTTCAGGTTCTGGTGGGCGGGGCCTTTTCACTGTGGTTCTTGGTCTATCTCTCCTACAGGATAAACGAGGCCCAGTTGCGCCCGCGTCGGGAGTACGTTCCCAACCCAAAGCCAGCCTTTGACTACAGTGACCCCAACGAGTCAAATGGCGGTTTCAGCACCTCTATAGCTCCACCCCCTCGTTCTGCAGGTGAAACTAGAGCCCTCCCCTTTTGGTTTGATGGATGTGCTGCAATAACGAATGGGAAACGTATACCAAAGTCCCTGTTTTGACATATCCAAAGAAGGCTATGTGACAAGTGAACAAGGTCATTGTGTGTATAAATGGTGATTGTGTAGGACAGTGTGAGTTTGAATGTGTGTGATTGTCAGGACATGGGTTTGTTTGCATGCATCATGTTTGGTTTCTCGGTAATAATGTTTAACATTCTCCTTTTGTGATACCGCCAGCCTCATTCTTCCACAGAAGGTCGTCACGGAAACACCAGTGTGAGTCAGAGAAATCGCACACATAGCTGACGTGGAGGGTAAACACGCACACGTATGATGGGTATTTGCTCACATGTCCACTTGGCACAGGTTGCACGGTGAGCTCAAGTGTTTGTTCACTTTCAAACTCCTGCTGTCCATTGACACAACTGCATGTTGGTGCTGGAGTAGAGTAACACTGAGTGCAGTAAGGGAAGGGGGTAAACTCATGATACCCCCCGTGGCCTTGAGTTTGCTGAAATAATGAGGCGACGGTGGCTGCAGAGCTGCGTTCCTGTGGCTTGGGTGGCATGTCAGCAGTGCTTCACCCTTCCCACACACGCCTACCTCTTGCCCCGAGGGGTCATGTAACCCAGGGTGGTTATCTCTATGATGTGGTACAGTGGGCCCTGTTGTATGCTGGGAATTACTCTCTCACTTCAGCTCTTGCTTCCACCAAAACATTGAGCATTAGTGTCTTAATGAAGCTGCAGGTGGAGCATACCTATTGGCTAGGATGCTGGTTGGAGAAGACTGGGGATGTGGGGTTGGGGTACCAGTGTGTGGGGTACTAACTAGGTGTTGGGAAGACCGTAGGCACCTACAAGCAGCCTACCTCTCTTGGTGGTCTGTTCTCCCAGAGTGTTCTCTGGAGATAATGTGCTTCCTTCACACCCAAACTGCTGTCTGTCTTTCCCCAGTAGCAGCCAGTCTTCCTTGGGCTCCCGCTGGCTCCCACACTGACCCGTTGGGGTTTGATTCCTTAGCATGTGATGAGCTGAGGTTTACAGCTGGAGGTCTCGGCCCTGCTACAGAAGTTCTCCCCTTTTCCCAGTGCTTCTCTTTCCATTCCAAGCTTCATTTTGCCTCCAGCCATCTTAACCCAAGGTTTGCCAGGCATTTTCTTCCGCTGACCCCACCTTTGTTGACCCCACAGCGGAGCCCTGCTGCAAGGCCCTGTACGACTTCGACCCTGAGAATGAGGGGGAGCTTGGTTTCCGGGAAGGCGACGTCATCATGCTGACCAATCAGATTGATGAGAATTGGTACGAGGGCACCCTGCGTGGCCAATCAGGATTTTTCCCCCTCAACTACGTGGAAGTGATGGTGCCTCTGCCACACTAAATAAAGTAGGGGGAGGGGCAAAGGGAGGGGCTTCACCATGAGATGTTGGTGCAATGTGAGCATGTCTCAGAATCCAGTCATCTTCACACATTAACTTGCATGCATGTTTTGGTATTTTGACATCTGGATTTTTGAAGGACGTTTATGGGACAAAGGTGGGATTGTAGAAGAGTTTGAAATTACAGTGCCGAAAAAATGTAAAACTTCATATGTCTCTAACAGAGTCACAAACCCACAAATGAAATGCTAAAACACTATTCACATACACCCAGGAACAATTTCTCAAAATGCTTGAACCTCTTCGAACATATTTTGCACTGTTCATAGGATGGTTCTTTTGCTAAAGCACATCTTGAGTCTTGGCGCCACCTGCTGGACAGTACTCGAAGTTTGCGGACACTCAAGATTCATGACAACAGTAGAGTTGTCTTCTGCTGCATGAGGTTACTGCCCACCAGCTACTCACCACTAACGGTGACTAACATTCCATGGGAACACAGGGGTTTTGTTCACTTTTTTTTTTTGTGCTCTCTGTCTCTGTTTTGGTCATTAATTTTCTCAGATCTCGTGTTTTGTAATCAAGACTGTGTAGCACCATACCTGAGTGCCTTTGTGGAGGTGGTATTGTGCCGTGCCTCGTGCAGGTTTTCTGCACTCGCAGCTCCTGGTGGGCCCCAGAAGGTGTGTCCTGAGCCAGTCATTCACATTGCCTACCCCAGCAATGGAGGGTCTGCTTTATCAGTGTGGTTAAATTTAGAGCTTGATACTCCTGCTAGGAGGAACAAATAACTGGCTTTGTGTACCTGCACCATTTTTTTTTTTTTTTTTTTTTTTCCCCCCCCCTCTTGAATTATGGTGTGATGTTGGCTTAGACATTGTCTAACATCTTCAGCAGATGACACTGCTGGCAGTGTCTGTCTCTGTGTGGGAGGGATGTTGGAACAATGTCTTAAGTTTGGAAATCACTGGGGAACATTCCCTGTGAAGCTATGGCTTTGGATAAGTGCAGAATTGCAATAACTGTCCAAATGTAGAAGAGTGCTCATGCTGGTAATGTGATTGGATTATGGACAGAAGGCATTCTGGGGCCATAGGAGGTAGATGTGGAAGAGTGACATGTGGGGCTGGGTTGTGCCACCACTCAACCAGGCATCATCGGACAGGACTCTGCAGACGTGAGACCATGCCCTGCCCACGGTGCCTTGTTACCTTTTCTCTGGTTTGCTTTACTCAAACCTAATCCCTTTGAATCTAAAACTTGAGCCATTAGTATTTAACAATGTTTACATCCTTTTTGTTTTTATTTCCTCACAAGATTGGTGTTGATGAGGGCCTTCACATGTTAACCTAGGTAATTCATTAGGGAAAATGTACTTGGTTCCTGGTGCAAACTGGTAGGTAATGACTTGGTTAGCCTAAGGGTGTCCCGATAACCACTACGATCTGGAGGTGTCTGCTTGTATTTAGGATGTGATTTTTGTGATGGAGTGATGGGAGGGGGTTCAGGCTGACCACCTGGAAGGTGAGCCTTAGTGATGCCTTAACTAAGGAAAGGTTTGTTAAAGCGTCTTCTAACTGAGGCACTTTCAGCCTCTGTACTGGTCTTCCTTTGTTACACTACGCTTTTAAAGTGTTTTTCTATATGTAACTCAAGTTTGACAACTCTATCAAATAAAAGCATTTTGCTATGGCAGTATTAATATACACATTAAATCCTAAAACTTCCATTCTGCATGTGCTTTTATACTTTGTCGAATTGTACTTTTTAGTAAATGTGCCTATTGTGTTGTGACCAGTTAAAAGTATATTATTTGTTTAAGCATAATCTTTTTTTTTTTTTAATTGGCATATAATTTGAGTATCTCGTCTGTCTTCCTCGAGTAAAGTTGAAAAAATTAAAGCCATATGTATTTTCCCTGAATGACTGTTGTGAGTCTGCTGTGTTTTGTTAAAAGCGTGGTAGACCTGGAGGTGGTGGTGACGTTTCTGCGACGTGAACGGTCTCCTCTGTCTTGGTCAGCCTGAACACCAGCAGGCCCAGCACAGTTAGGTCCCTCTCACCTTGCCGTCATATACCCTGGGGGTGGACCATTTGAGGTGGGTATCCATGATATCTGTTACCAGTTACCTATTGACTCCATTCATCTATCCATATTCTAAGGGAGTGCTTCCCAAACCTTTTCTGTCAGATGCCCCTTTTGAAGATATGAACAGCATGGCGCTAGCTGCTCTGTACGGATAAACATGAAGATCCAAAATAATGCCATATATTTTTCTCCAAATCACATGCCGTGTTTAAAAAAAAAAAAAAAAAAATTTGTGCCGTATAATTTTCTGCAGTAAGGAGCTCTTGTGTAGACTGAGAACCTCTAAGTGAAATCGCCTTGACTTGGTCACATTCGCAGTGCTGGATCTTCACTGATCTGTTGTCACTTGTCAACTCTTGGAGACCCTGCACATGTGAGGTATTTCTTTAGCCTTTAGCAATGTATGCCTGTCTAAAAATTTAACGTTTAAATCTGTGCAACTTCTGCTGGTTTCTTGTGCAAAGTTTACAGTAATAATTTAGAGTAGTTGTTTCCATTTTAATAAAGTATTAAAAAAGCCCACAATTTTTGTAGGTGACTTCCCCACTATTTCAATATTTTGCAAGTTTCCACAGAACTTGATCTAGTGTAGGTACTAAATGTTAAATACTATGTCAAGACTAAGCTGGCACCCAATGCACCAATATGTCCCAGCAATACC
>JAACJT020000036.1:10430074-10461128 GCA_009936485.2 Gymnarchus niloticus
TAGTGTAGGTACTAAATGTTAAATACTATGTCAAGACTAAGCTGGCACCCAATGCACCAATATGTCCCAGCAATACCAGACTGAAGCTGTACCCTGGTGAAATATTGAGCTTCATGAGCATGTTTAAGACTGAGAGGCTCCGCCTGTGAAGGCCTAGGGCTCAGATTCATGATTCCTGTAGATATGGGCAGTGATGTGGTTTTGTGGATTAGGTGCCTGTGATCGAAAGGTCCTGCAACCAGTCAGTGTTCACATCGCCATTGGGCCCTTGATAAAGGCCTGTGACCTGAATTGCTCCAGGGGCACTGGACACTGTCTGCCTGCACACTGAGCCTTGGCTTTCAACTTGGAGAGCAAGATGGGGGAAAAAGGTGTGAAAACTATCAATTTCCCTGCAGGGATGAATAAAGAACTGATTATTACTATTAGATGTGCACAGAGTGGAGAACACACATCTCTGGGCCCTGACCAGAGAGCAACTAATCAGTGGATAGAGTGATGTGTTTAGCTTGCCAGTGGAATCCATGCACTGGGAGGTCCATTTCAAAGTGGACCCCAACGTTACTCCAGCTCCGCAGCAATAGTGCCACCACCAGGAGGAAGAAAGATTTCTGAAAGGCAACACATTCCTGTATCGATAACTCAAGTCAAGGAGAGGTAAGGCAAATTTATTTATACAGCACACGCACAGAGGCAATTCAAAGTGCTTTAATGAAACAGAAAACACAAACAAATTTTAAATGTAAAGAGAATAGTTTAAATTTAGGAAAATAGATATATTAAAATCATTTCAGCAGCAAAAATAAAGTACAAGAAATATAAACAGGCTAAAACATGTAATGTTTGTTTTCATTAGTTACATTTATTCTCAAAGTATGCCTACATCTGGATTATTTTTTTTTTACAAAATAGATATAAGCGCAGAGTAATGGAAAGCACTTGTATTAATTGTATGCATGTAGTTATATTAACATGAGTGACAGAACGCGCGCGACTTAATGTATAACGCTTTTTTGGACATTAGTGTAAGATGTTTTTTCAGCAAATGATTCTGGGCAAACTGGTCGATAGTGTATAGCATAAATGCTTGATGGTGGGGTTGGCTTTTCCTTTGCCCAGAGAGGATGGCCAATCATCCATTACTGTGGGCGTGGGGTTTCCCGCAAACACTAGCTGGGAGTGACGGATGCCTGGGCTGCTCAGATTACTACATAAACGATAACCTTATTGCCAGTTTTTTGAAAATTTCTTCTGATACCCTCGAATGGCATGAAGACTGCCGCCGGCACGGAGCGAGGCACGGACAGAGGGAGAATGCCTGTTTAGACCTAGGGACACTCGGAGATCGCGGTAGCAACATTCATTAGGACGCAATTCAAAGGCAAGACACCGCAGATTGCCTCAGCCGTGCATGCGTTTAGCTGGAAAACACGCTGCTGCATTCCCAATTCATTTGATGCATGCACTGACAGTAATGGAGGTTTCCTGGATCATTATATGGATTTCGCAGTTAATCAGCCCGTTGTCAACTTTTCCCGTAATTACACGTCGGATACAGAGAGAGGAGAAATACGCTCCATTTAACCGCACCGATGCGCATGGTTTCCCCGATAAAATGCCGTGTGTGAAACGTGCCCACTTGTCACTGTTGCGCCTTTCTCTTTGTCCCAGCGCTGCCAGCTTGCGACCCTCATGGCGTCGACACCTTCAAAGCAGCGAGCCGGGCGGACCCGAGCACAGCTGCCGCCCTGCTACTACGAGGGCTACCTTGAGAAGAGAGCATACAAAGAGAAGGTAGGCATCCCGATCCATGCCAGACCTCCAGACGACTCCTGTCCACCCTGGGCATCAGATCCACCCGTACGCCTCCTCAAGAATCCCCTTTTGACAGATGCGGGAACGGAGCAGAAAATACTTTGCGGCGCTAAAATGCGAGGAAATCACTCAAAGGGAGAAGCCAGGCGTGCAATTAATGCTGTTAGAGTCATTAATTAATGTTATTCGGGCAAGGCTCTCAACTGAAAAAGACGCACGGATGATTTCTTATCTCTCATGTCCGAAGACTTTCAGTTGAGTTTTTTTTTTTTTCCTCTCCCCACCTTACTGCGATTTAATGAATGTATATAAGGTATATATCACCGAGTCGGCGAGTTATTTGGTGACCAGATGTCACTGTCTGCCTCTGCAAGCTGATGTGACCCGTGAAACCACATGGTAATGACTTCACGACGTTTCTCCACCACAGGTTCGCTCGGTTGCTTCGTTTCTTTCCATTTCTTGGTTTGTCAAAAGAAGGGAGTCTTATGTCAAAGAGTCGCGAAGCCTGGCATCCGCCGTGCAGCGGCACACGATAGCAGGTGTGAATGTCGGAGTATGAATGGATCAACAAGCCATCGGTAGGCTGCTGAAGTTCAGCACCTTCCACTTTCATTTACTGACGGGTATTTGAGCGTCGTCCACGGTGAATACAGGGTCCTCTTCAATTTGAAAGGCTTCTGAATAACAATCGGAAGTCTCATGTGATATGTTTCATTGTGTGTATGAAATATCCCAAGAGCCCGCCTGTGTGCTTCTGATGCGCAGTAGTGCAGAAATCACGAACGCACAGGATTGGCTTCTGACACAAGACTGTATATCTGTGTTTTTAATGCTGCCTTTCACATTGATGTGGCTATAAAGGATGTCATAAAAGTCTGTGCTTTTGTTTGGAGGTACGGCTTGTGTTGACGTCGGTTTCGCATTGGCGATATTTATAAATACGGTGTATACGGCGTGTCAAATAAGAGGCTGCTAGCCGTTCGCGGGTGGAAGACTGAAAAGGACGAGCGCCGAGTCGCGAGTAAAGCCGGACAAGGGGGTGCTCAGCTGGCGTGATGGGGGTCCGACCATCTGTCCTGATGCGGAGGATAGAGACGAGTAGATGGGTGTGTGTAGAGGGAGGAACAGGCAGGGGAAATTGTAGTTTTTGTGTCTGTCTAATTAGCCTGGGTAATGTGGGGGCTACTGGTAATGAGATTGGACTGCAGATGAGGTGCAGTGCATGTCAGAGACTCATTTGCATGCGAGGGTTTGTGGTGCACCACACACGCTTGCATAATTAGCTGGGTATTGATAGCCTATTCACTTGTACGTGAAGTAATTTTTTGACATCACAGACATTGCCAAACTTTACTTCTAAACGTTTTGAAGGATGTACAATAAAAATGAAAACTTTGCTGCCTGCTTTTACAAAGATATTTCTTTACACAATAATCATTGTGGTAATTATGAATTCAAAATCGTCATGCAGAAATAAGGAACGACATGACAGAACTGTATGAATATGTTTCACTGGATGGTTTCTTCTTTCTGCTTGCGCAGGTGGCCCAGCGGCTGTGGACATGTCTGTGTGGCAATGCTTTGTACTTCTTCAACAGCACCAAGGACAGTGCGGTGAGTGTCCAGTATGACTGTACATGATGTACGGGGAGGAAGAGGCTCTGAGGACCATCACAGGGACCAGGGGTCTCATTTATAAAGCCCAAAATGTGCATACATGGCTTCCCATGCAAAATTTGGGATTTATGAAAGAAAATGTTAAAACAACTTGTGTATATTTATGGCAGGTCGGGGGCTTGCATAAGCAACATTTAGGATATATTAATAAAAGGCGACACCCATTGTAAAACAGGGAAATGCAGGTAAACCAGCTAAATTACCACACACATGCCAATAATTCATATCAAACGCCCATGTTTTGATGTGAAAAACAAACAAAAAAAAGTTACGTGGCATTTATTGATTTTCTATTTATTTGCAAGCCAAAGACTATACTACTCTCACATCAAGAAGTTCCAGAAAGTTCGGGTCCACCAACAATGGGAAACGAATCGTTCATTTTACGACGATCGAAGCATTACATCGTTTGGTCGTTAATCAGGCGCTAATGAAAGTTATCTGCATATCAGTCCAGGGACACTGTTCCAGAACAGTGCCACATCATAGGCCATCCCTGTGGGCATCCATCATAGGGCCTTCAAGATCATGAAGAACTTTCACATCAGTGTTAGTCTCTGTGTTATTAAACTGTGGCAACAAATGAACCATCTCCGTTTCTGGATGTGTGTGCGTGTACATCTATGTGTGTCTTGCACAAACAGTATACGGAGAAGCTCGACCTGAGTGGTTTCATTTCACTGACGGATGACGACAGCAGAGGCCGAAACCTAGAGGCGGCGAGGTTGACCCTACGTCTGAGGAGTGGCGAGGTCACGCTCACGGTGAGGCCACTGGGCAGTACGGATGTCAGCAGCCTCCTCCCCTTTTTGTTGGGACACAGTTTGCTGTGGTGTTGTGATGTGGCAGAGTCCTAGTACAGAGTGACACTATGACACTCTGAAGTGTGCCTTTCTGTCCTCTGCCCAGGCTCCCAGTCTGGAGGCTCGTGAACTGTGGAAGGGCTTCATCTACTCTGCGGTGGAGGTTAGCACTGACCATGCTTCTCCCTGCCTGCTTGGCTTGTGATTTCCCGTGCAGATAACAATGCGTTTTATTTCATTACCGCTTACTATAATTGAATTACAACGTTTTAATCTACACTGTCCTTTCTGGGTTCAAGGCATGCTGATATTCATCTTCATTAATTTGTCTGTTTACTGAAACTGTAGTTGAGATAGGAGGGCAGCACCTGTATTCAAAATCAACATCCATCCATGATGTCAGGGTCAGGGTCATGGGGAGTCCAAGACAATATCCCAGGCAACATAGGGTACAGAGCTGGGCTTCACCCTGGACAGGCTACCTGCAAGATTTGTTTATGCCTTGGATAATATTTAACCATGAAGGTGGTTCTGAAAATCTCTCTCTCTCTCTCTCTTCCCAGTTGTCTGTGCCTAGCTCTTTGAACCTGCTCCCAGGTCAGATTTACATGTTGAAGGAGGTGGTGGAACGAGAACGGGAGAGGCGGAGACGCAAGCCACCCCCAACGCACCCGGCGCCTGCTGTCCCGCTCTACCTGCCCCTAGTGGGGGAAATACCTGCGTAAGTTTACCCCTCCCCCAACCAAGCAGAGGAAGCACGGCACTACTTCAGCTGATGGGATGTCATGTCATGAAGATGGCACCTGAACGAGGGAAGGTGTTTCAACAGAAGTACACGCTGGCTGTCATAAGAACAGGGCTGATGCTGCAAGTTCAGCTTGATGAAGAGAATAAGCTGTTTTTATTATATTTGATGTTGAAAGCAGCACTGATTACCCAAGTACTGACTCCTGAGTGAAGCTGCATTTTTTTTGTCATCCACTTTTAGGATTACAATTACATCAGCTTTACGCTAAAGCCTTTTTATTTTGGAGGGGGGAGTTAATGCCCAGAACTGGCATATGTACAAATATGGAATAGGGCAATCTGGATGAACTATGTAGAGATAGACAAGATGATGTGCTAGTAATATGTAGGAAACAGGAGAATAAGCCGTATGATTTGGCAGTAACTATAATAGGCTAAAATGTACGATGTACAATTATGTAATATTTTCCAGATTTTTGCCCCAATTTCCCTAATTTTGTTGCTGATGGTACATTAATTTTTCTAAGGTCACAGCTTTTTGGGAACCACAAATGCATAAAAAGGAATTCCTCCCAAATACAAGATATGGACAGATGTATTGGGACACCAGTTAATGGGGGGGGGTTCCACATACTTTTGGACTTGGGTAATTAAGCATACTCATACCTGAGACAGGTGTATAATTAAACACACAGCCATGCAATCTCCAGCAATAAACACTGGTGGCAGAATGGGTAATACTGAAGAGATTACTGACTTTCAACGTGGCACCATCATAAGATACCACCTTCCCAACAAGTCAGTATCAAAGTTCTGCCTTGGTTAACTGCAAGTGAAGTGATTGTGATGTGGAAACTTCTATAAACAACAAGAGTTGAGTTGTGATGTCAGAGGCCACACAAACAGAAAGGGGTTCAATGGCCTAACATCAATACCCAGCATCACTGATGCTGTTATGGCTGAATAGCAGCAAATTCCACCAATTATATTTAAACATCTAGCGTAAAACCTTTTCCAAACAGTGGAGGCAAAAGAGGACCAACTTTTTATTTATACCCTCAGTTTTGGAATGAGATATTGCACAGGCAGGTGTCTCAATACTTTTGTCATATAGTGTACCATATTTAGATTTCAAGAAAGCTGTCATCCAAGGGCATGATTATACTGTCCATTTTAACAAATACATATGTGGTGATCCATCCATCCGTCCATTTTCCACCGCTTTATCTGGTTTGGGTCACGGGCAGCAGTGTAAGCAGAGATGCCCAGACCTTTCTTTCCAGCCACCACCTCCAGCTCCTCTGGGGGATACCAAGGTGTTCCCAGAGCAGCAGAGAGATCTAAGCTCTCCAGCCTGTCTTTGGTCTGTTCTGAGGTCTCCTCCCAGCCGGACATGCCCAAAACACCTCTCCCGGAAGGCATCCAGGAGGCATCCTTGTCAGATGCCGAGACCATCTCAGCTGGCTCTTTCTGATGCAGTGGAACAGCTGTTCGACTTTGAATCTCTCCCAAATTTCCAAGCTCCTTACCCTATCTCTAAGGCTGAACCCAGACACCCTGTGGAGGAAGCTCATTTCTGCCACTTGTATCTGCAGTTTTGTTCTTTTGGTCATTATCCAGAGTTTGTGACTGTAGGTAAGAGTAGGAATATAGATTGACCAGTAAATCACCTGGAGCATTACCGCAAGCTGATCTTCACCAGGACAGATCGATACAGTTTCCACATAACTGCTGACGCTGTCCTGATCTGCCTGTCAATTTCCCAATAAGCTCTGAGCCAGGGGGCTATGAGTAAGCCAATGCCTGCTTGATGCCTCTCACCCAGGGCAACTCCAGAGTGAAATCGAGTCCAATCCCCCTCCAGGACCTATGCCATATGTTGTGGGGAGCCTGGCTATATCTAGCCAGTATCTCTCTACCTCCTACACAAGCTCAGGCTTCATTCCCAGCAGAGAGGTAAAGCCAGGTTTGGTAATCTGGGATCGGGTCACCAAGACCCCTGCCTTCAACTGACACCCAGCTCACAATGCACCAGACCCTTAAGTCTCCTCCTGTAGGTGGTGGGTGCTGAGGACTTATCTGCTGGCTTTTGTCATATAACCAGTACTGTTTGAGGGTCTATTTTCTCCATTCTTAAATTTCATGGGGACATCAAGTGTGTAGAGGTTTGTGCAGCTGTGAGGGAACTCGTATGTGTTGGTCTGTGACGTGCGTGTGGCATTGGTTTAGGTGCTTCCAGCCCGTGTCCAGGACGGAGGCAGAGGTGCTCCTGGAGAGACACCCAGACTGCGGGAACCTTCTCCTCCGGCCAGGGAGGGATGGCTCATCCTTGGCTGTCACCACACGTCAGGACCTCCACGGGTAACGCCTGCATTGATAATTACAGTCCAGGGAGTGCTGCTTAAGGCATGCTAATCTTGCAGATATCAGGGTGGCTTCTTAAGAGCAAAGGAAACTCTCCTTTCTCCTCAGGTCAGTTTTTAGACACTATCGAGTTACACAGAAGCATGATGGAGGATATTTGATTGAAGTGGAGAATCCAGTAAGTTCTGTGTTTTCGTGCGTATATGAGAGAGGGAGGAAAAACTTGTACGTTTCTTTACTGCATGGATTTTTTTAAGGCTCATTTCAGAAGCTATTTTAAAGTGATGTTTTAAAACGCTGTGTTTATCTTGTAATTGCATTACTTGTAGTAGCACATCTAATACGGCTTAATTGTACCTTTAATGTTCTGCATTTTTTCTAGCCAGTGTTTTGAGAGAGGTCTTAGGGTTTAATAGCATAATGTCGAGTCTTTATTTTAAAACCTGCTTTATGATGTTGGCATGTGATTGTGTGGGTCCCTTAGCGCCTGCCTCTGCTCCTTCAGCCCACCCTCCTCTTCCTCTCCGGTAGATTCCCTGTGCCACACTCCACGATGTCATCGACCGTCTGGTGGAGAAGACGGCTGGAACGCTGCAGCCTTTCCTGCTGGAGCAACCCTACGAGGGGAGCATCAGTAAGGCCCACACACTGCAACACGCACATGCTAAAACACATGCCGACGGGCAAGATAACCACATCCACGTGAGCGCACAGGTGTACCAGCTACCATGCCCGCGTCTCTGTCCACGTTTTGCCTCATGGGAACACGTGAGCAGGCTGGATACTGATTGGGTACCGATCCTATAGCTCACCGCCGCCTCTTTTTCTCCCTTGCTCTCACTGCAGCCTTTGTGAAGTCCAATGTTGAGAATGGTGAGAGGAGTCTGCATCATGCCTTTGATGCCCCCCCTCATTCAGCAGTGCCAGCACTGCCTCCCAAACCAGGTGAGTGCCCCACTCACCTCCTCCACACATTTCCTAGTCAGTCTTTCTGCTAATGGAAAGGCTAAATCAATCTTAAAATACCAAGGAAGCAAAGACGTTTAATCTGATTTGGCTTTGAACCTAGAATGAGGTTCACCATCCTGCTCTTATGCACTGCATGCTAACTCTCTCCCCCGCAGGGTTGCTCCGTGACCAGTGGTCCCACCTAGGGCTAGCAGAAGATCCTGAAGAAAACGTCTACCTGAATGAACCCTGTAGTCTTCGCCGTGCTGGCACAGTCCCACCCCCCTCTGACCTGGAGCCCCCTGCACTACCACCCAAGCCAGGCAGGGCCCACCCCCACAAATGTCAGTCTGCTGCTGTTTCATGTTGACAGGCTTGTTACAGTTTTTGTCATGGTTGGTTGTTTCAGGGAGGAAAGCCCTCCCCCGGCGGAATAACTCCTCTCCTGGCCCCTCTAGGGAGCGTTTTAGCTCTGAGCCAGATAAAGCCCGGCCTTTCTCTGTGTCTGGTATGCAGTGTATCATGTGATGATAAATGACCCAGTACAGCACACGCACACGGCCTGTCTGCGAGGATCACTGATATATCAAAACTTCTTCTAGCTCCAGATGACAGGAGGGCCCTGAAGCCCCTGCCACCTCCCCCCGACTTCGAGGTCCCTGTTGCCTCAGGGGCCGACGGACAGATAAGGCAGATGAGCCTGGCGGCAGACACATTAGCCCAAGGTGAGTGGGCGTCGTCCTCATCGGGCGTGTTAGCCCAAGCCGAGCGAGTGGCGGTGGCAGCGGGCACGCTAGCCAAAGTCAGGCGGGCGTCGTTATTGGGTGTTAACCTGAGCTGGGCGGGCTGTGTCATCAGGCGCATTACGGCACGTTCACACCGTGAGCATCAGCATTTTCTCTGGCCGCCCTGCCTGCGACGCTAGTGAATGCATTGGGTGCTCTCTTACGTAGATGGAGTAGGTGGGGACAAGGTCGTTCGGAATGCTACTTTTTAAATCATCACTGCTCTAATAGAATACGTAATTATGTCATGACAAGCATTAATGTTATAAGTAACTTTAACGTTACCGACAATTCACATTGTTTGCATGCTAGGCTATAGTATGATTTCCTTCTTTTTCTCAAAAATATATTATGATGCACTTCACTAACTCACCTGGAACACCAGTAGTTTCAGACACCTTGGTCCATGCCTCATTTTTTTTTATATGCCCCTGTAGGCAAACAGAGACATCATAAATAACTGGTAAGCCCGCTACGACTATGATCAGTTTCTCCTCCATTATGCTTGGGAACTTCTTGGTCAGAACAAAAGTTTACATGCTTGTGTTATGTGGAATTCTCTTTAGCGGAGCATTTCTACATTCTAATTGGTTGCAGCCGAGCCAGCTCATTACCTTAAAGGTGACTGGGCTTCAACTTCATTTTGATGCTCACATCACCCAGATCACGCCGCTCCCTCCCCTAGGGAATGAATGACTTCCAGTTGCTTTGAATCTCTCGTTGCTCATGGTGTGAATGTACCGTTAGCCCGAGGTGAGGGATGTTGGCAGCAGCACCCCTACAACTTTGTCTTGTGCCATTTGGTGACTTTCAGCGAGATGTTACAGGGTCACATGTTAGCTAGTGTAATGGCCAAATGCTCAAAGCTTGTGCCTGAGATGCTGATTGGAGGAATTGCATTGACTCAGTTAGCCTATAGTTAAATGTACAACCTTCAGATGCTGAGGCCTGACCTGCCTCATGTATATTCCCCTGAACCTCAGTGGTAACAGAAGAGCTCAAGCTGAAACTGGAGCTGAGACGTGCCAATCAGGAGTGAGCTCCCTGAAGAGCTCAGCCAATCAGGAGGACCGCGGAAGTAACCCCACCTATTTGACTGTGACAGTCCCACTGGTGCATAAGGGAGCTTCGACCAGACCAGCTGTGAAACTCCTCCAGCAGAGCCCAACAGGCAATGCTGCTCACCACTGTCCTGCAATGGGCTCTGCTGTAACACCTTAGGAATGAACCCCAAACCAGCATGGCGTGTTGAATTTTTTATTTTGCACATTGAATGGTACAGCTGTGTTCATCGTCATGTGACATCCCTCCCCGTTGTTCTATTTGACTGTGTGAGAGGCCCTACCTAGCCTGTGTGCTGTCAGAATCCAGTTTCACTGTAGCAGAGGGGCCTACCTATGTTCTATGTACTGTGAATTAAAGGATGCTTTCAGTAGGCTGATGGTGAATAAGAGTGAGTTTGTGTGGTCCCTGTATGACGTAACACCAGCCACGGGCTGGAAAAATAGCCCTGCCCTAATGTACATCATTTCTATAACTAAGGATTAGAATCAGCCATAAATGTGGTAATGCAAAAAAAATCATCTAAGACAGACCCTCCCCCCCTTTAATCTTATACCAAGCTTGCATCTATTATTTCTTTCCCCTATATATTCACATTATTAGTAAGAGAAGCAACCAGTAATTTTCACAGCAACAGTCAGCAGGAAAAAAAAAAAAAAGCCTCAAGCTGCCATTCTAACACTATCTTCAAGACTGCATGGCAACAGCGTGGTCACAGTTATTGTACTAGACAACTGGAGTGCAAAAATTTACCCTAATATTCAATATTTTTCCATTACAGTTGAAGTGGTCGCAAACAGACTGTTTTGACAGCGGAGATTCAAACTGGGGTTTGGATTAGAAATAGTACCTGTACTTTTACTGGCATGGTGTGCAGTCCAAGTAAAACATGTACTAGGAAAGATGTAGCAAAACGGCTTCCCAACAATAGATTTGACACCGTTTACATGAAGCTTGATTCAAACACTGACAAACATTTAAATGTTTTTTCCTTCCACCCCTAAGCTCTCACTCCAAGACTAAAATACAAATGATTAAAATACTGCCCCCCCACTGCCATACCAGTGTGTATAGTACAGTAATACTAACTAGCACACACATAGTACAGTGCAATATATCCCCAACTGGTGCCAAGACAGAAACTCTAGCTGGTTCAATCTGTTTCAGCTTGTGCTGCTGAAGCTGCCACTGAAGCTTGCAGCATGTGAAGCGGCACCTGAGATGTTTCCCTCCTGCTAGAGTGACATGGTTTCTGCCGAAGCGGTCAGGTGCACTAGCTTGCTGTGGAGTGAGCTAAGACATTTGGGGGCTTTGGTAACCAGGGCGACGTCCTAAACAAATCAGGTTTGGATCTATCATGACCGAAGGAGAAGTAACACCATGACATGCATGGAGAAGTGAATGCCCCAGCTGACAGACTGCAGAACACTGAAAGGCACAGGAAGTCTGCACGGGACAGGAAGGGGAGGGAATGTGGCACTACATTTCTCTGACTCTTTGGGAGAGGTTATGGAAGTTTTGGGCATAGCTTGGATTAGCTTACCCATGAGGGGGGAGGGGCGTGCATACCCTTAACACCACTCCACTGATACTGTGGTCATTATCTAGCCGAGGCTGGCACTAGAGCTGCTGGTGGCACTGCTCCTCTTCTGACCGCTCTGCACCACGCTCGGCACCTGCAGCCCTGTCTGCACTGTGAAACTACCGTTCCACACCTGCAGGGGGAGACAGAACAGGCCTGATGATAGTGACACACACAAAGCACGTTTATTAAATCTCCTGCTCACTGTGATTCCTGAGTCTCAGCTCACCATAAAGGCTGGCACGATGGCCTGTGAGAACTTGGTCCTAAAGGTGTGGATCAGCTGCTTGGTTCTGGCATTGTAGAAGGACAGGACACCTGCCGGACAAATGAGGGAAGCCCACCCCACAAGGACAGCACCAGAAGCATCAGACGTGACCTTTCTGTCCCTCGACATTTACTAACCAAACCAAGAATTTGAGTATAAACTCAGCATAAATTGGAGTTGCTGTACGCGTGTTTGCCAAGTGAGCCCAGTGGCAGAGGTCTTTGAGAAAACCTGAATTTCTTCTGTTTGAGGGTGGCAGCAGAAATGTCCCCAAAAAAACAGCTGGGGTGTGGCATGTCAGAAAGGGAGGGATGCACGCATGTGCGAGCTGTGTACGTGTTTGGAATCCCTACCGTCCTCATAAGCACAGTAGACGCCGATGCGGTCCGGCACCGAGCAGTCCAGGGGCCGAGCCTTGTTGTTGTGCTTGGCGGTAAAACTCTGCTGCAGCCAGTTGTTCAGGTGGAGGCACCACGAGGCAGCAGTCTTGCCTAGCTGGTCAAATCGGCCCAGTGAGCGCAAGGCTACGCCCACTGCCAGCACCTTGCTTTCTCGGTCAAACCACACCTCCCAGTACTGCTGGCCAGCGTCAATCGCAGTGTCACCTGCAGGGGGCAACGCAGTTAAGTATCAAAACTTGCCAACAGTAGAACTCCCAAGGAGGCAGCCTGCTGTTGTGCCCATAGGTAAAGTATTTAACCTCATAAAAATACGCACAAGTGGCCGAAAAGGTTCAAAAACAAGTACAGATTCTGGTAAGTACTATTAACATAGGGCATGACTGGCCAATCTCGCAGCGTTACACGGGCTGTAATTTGGCCAATCAGCTGAGGCCACACAGCCAGCATTACGCACCCAGTACGGTGTATGACTCTGCTGTGAATCGATCCCGACTTCCCCGTGCTGTGGGGAGCTTCTTAGGCGACATTGTGGTCCTGGAAAAGGGAGTGGGGTGGGCATGGAAACTGTAAAATTTGCACAAAACACACACCATCCTCCACTGAGCTGACAACTCATTCCCCAAAGAGCAGCATTAAAAAAACGTCACGAAAACCAACAGGTCACCCAGCCTACTTGGCACACTTGCATTGAAGCAGATAGATGCAGGAAATGGATGTACCTCGCTGGGGAATGCATGGGCGAGCTGGTTCGATTCTTGTCTTTACGGATGTCCTGGGCCTTGCCCCCACTGCTGTCCCACTCCACCGAATGGTCCTCAACACGCAGGTTCTGGTGGGCGGAGGCGGCATCCAGCTTGAATGTGAAGGCTGTGGTGAGGGTCAAATACATTTACTGGCTCATTGCTCTCCCTCAGAAACTTATCGTCTTAGCTTATTATGTCTGAATGGAAAGGTCTCTGTCATACCAGAGAGCGGGCACAGCACCCCCTAGTGGTAGGATAGCTCACCATGCGTTTCCACGTTCACCGGCTCGGAGAATTCCCCGGCCACCGCCTTGTTGCACGCTTTCACACGGAAGGTGATGTACCGAGTGTCGAAGCGGAGGCCTGGGAACCACACACAGATACACACGCACAAACACTGTGTGTCAGAGGGAAACTTAAGTGTCTCCACTCACTCACCCACTATATTATTTATCAACTCCTCATCCTCTTAGCTCTATGACACCGACTTAGTTAATGACGCAGCTCTTTACCAGTCCAGAAAGGACCTGCAGCCATGTGAACTTTATCTGACCAAGGCCTTGAAGATCTGACTGAATCTAGGTCTGCTGTGGTGGTTTGACATAAGATCTGGAAACTCAGGAAGGAAAGTATGGCAACAATGACACAAAGCAAATTAATAATTAGTACTTTATTTACCAGCTTAACTTCGGGGTTGGAGTGGACATCCTGGGGTGCAGCTAATTCATGTGACAGACATCTATCCACAAATGCCCCGTTACTGATTCATATCAAAACCAGTTTCGGTTTGGAAGAGTACTTATCAACAGTACTCTATGCCTTCCCATTCCTAAACCAAATGGCTCTCGTTTTTCCCCACATCCTTCACAGTTTCCTTAAACCCTTCTCTTCTCCCAGAGCAAGTCCCATAACTATATACACAGTACATATGAGGCCCGTCTAGCAAGCTTTACTCTGCAGTGACGACTGCTGCTGCTATTACTACGTGTGGGGCATGGGCCGCTGATAAAGGCTCTCCAGGGTTCTCAATCTTGGGCTAGTTGCCTCAGCTGACCCCAGGTGTGGCCCATGATCTTGATGTCCACCTCAAGGTCACAGCACCATGTGTTTCTGGAGTGTCCTATTCACCTCCAGGGTCCATGAAGGATTACTACCTCTGCCGGCTCGTGTGGTTCACTGCCAGAGTTCTAGGTTACTGATGATGTCCAGCCAATGGATTTGGAGGCTCCGTCTCAGACGTGTCGATGAATGAATGTTTGGATTGTGTATCAATACTATACTGTAATATTCCACCTGTAATATTGTCTCCCACTTCCCACTTACCTGTGAGGGTATGCTCAGTTTGATGGATGTCCTCCATGACCATCCAGGGGTGGTCCTCCCGCGCCCGGGGAGGGCCCTCGTGGTTGGTGCGGCGGTACTCCAGGATGTAGTGGTCGATTTTATCGTCGTAGTCTGGGAGCTCCCACGCCACGGTCACCGTGTTATCGCACACCCTGCATTCGGACACCAGGATCTGAGGAGTGGCAGGAACTGGGACACAAAACATGGATCCCTCAGTGGCCGGCGGCCTCCAGGGAGTGTGCCCACCCCCTTCACGCATGAAGGGGGGGGGGGGGGGGGGGGCAAAAGAAAGAGGGCAGAGGCAAACCTGGGAGGAATTTCAGCCCCTGCACCATCTTCCTCTCTTGACTGAAGTCGCCCACCATGTGACTCATGTTGTCAGTGACCTTGGCCTTTAAGGACAGGCGGAAGGCGGGGGCCATCGTTACACTGTACACACAAACACACACGCAGGCTGTTATACCATCCACTGTGATACTGGATTGTCCTACTAGGCACTACAGTACAGAACTAAAACAAGCTAGAACCATGGCACTTAAAACTCAATTTACACACTACAGCTGCTACACCTCGCATGCGGATGGAGCGCAGACGGCAGATGGCAAAGACGCAGAAATTCAAACTAAATAAAACAGAAGCAGCACAGCTCAAAGGCAAAGTAAACTCTGTTCACAGCTGACAAACACAGCAAGTCGCTAATGAAAGAGCAAGTGAGTAAGTGATGAGTGTGTGATGAGTAAGTACCGTTCTCCAGATCGACCAGAGGTGATATACTGCCTCATGAGTAAAGCACTCAGTACTAAGTAGTACAGAGTATAGACCCACCCACCCCCCCCAGTTACACTGCTGATTACAACCAGCGTGTCTGGAAATTAAATACACAATTTCCCCCAACCCCACACTAAGATGGCCACTCATCTCTAATCAGCAGGTGACAACACCTGGCGTTGTGATACACTGAACAAAGCTTCTCGTTCTCCTGAGGCGATCTGAGCACACGGCAGGTAAATGAGAGAGCGCACGCATGGGGTGAGCGGCGGGGCTTGGCCACTGGGGCTCGCGCACAGCACCAGACGGCACTACTGTACCTATCCTTTATCTCTTTGGCCGCCTGGAAGCAGAAAGAGGCAGAGGGAGGAGAAAGGCGCAAGGGAGAGAGGAGCCAGGAGAGACAGGCGTGAGCTGAGTGGCGGGCTGTGTTCAGACACACAGTCGGAACGTGGCCATCCTCTGGCCGCAACGGCTCAGTTACATGGCTGGTAACACTGGCTAGAAGCTGTCGGCTATGATTGCATCCAATTTCATTAGACTAACACAGGCAAAATTAACGGGCTTCATGCTACTAATCCCCACTTTAAACAGGATGTATTTATTTGTAATTAATGCAAAGGCCTGTTATACTTAGAATAGCTTTACCCTAATGCTCAAATTGAAGCAGAAAGGTGGGCGCGGCCTACCTGACTGAAGCCGTCAGTCTCAGAAGAGCACAGCGCCTGATTGGCCAGCTCCAGCAGCTCCTCAGAACTTTCCAGGGCCTTGGTGCAGGCACTCAGTTGACTCTGAGGCATTCAGAGACACAAAACGGTCTGGCTGTCTGTGCTGAAGGCATATTTTTGACTTTATATTTTATTAGCTCGTCTTTCATCTCTGAACTTATATCCCTATATTTCATAAGTCAAAAGTTTCCTACTCAAGCTTGAAATTTGTTGTGATGGAAATGTTTTACAGCGGTTGTAACAAACATCTGACAACCATTCAGCCATAGTAAAAACTTTAAATGCACCCTTGTCTTATTTAAACATTCTGTCAACTTCCGCTCGGTCTGCATGCCCCCCCCCCATAATCCTCAGGCTCACCCACCTGTAACTCATAGGTACGGCTGGCCCGCTCCCGTTTGATGCTGGTCACCATGTTCTCTTTCTGCTCATCCAACATGGCATACAGTGAGCTGAACTCAGACTCCAGGTCCTCCTGCACCTGGTTAGAGTTGGTCTGGAAGACACGGGGGGGTCGGGAGGTCAGATGAGTCACCAGGATGTCAGAATGCACGAACAACACAGCCTGAGCATCTTGCTGAAGATAAAAATAACCACATATTCTTTTACACGTTTCTCATCATAGCCGGAGTCACAACTAACTTGACCACTTACACCAAGCGAGCGCCGTCCACAAGACGACTTGGTCATCATGTGGTGACGGGCAGCCAGACTAAGCGCAGGTTCAACTCTGTGCAACAGGCTCCAATTCCGTCATAATACTGCCGTGTAAAGACATGCAAGACGCCCTCGTCCAGACCATGTGTAGCACCCAGTGACCGCGGGACGCTTCACACCAGCGCTCTTCCTACATGAAGGCTGGTACACTGGCACACAGTGGTAGATGTACCAAGCTCCCAGAGGCTAAGGTAACACCCTTCTTATCCTACTGGGTGCTGCTCTGGCTTTAGATAAAGACCACCGGCAAAAGAATTGGTCACATGTGGACATGAATAAAAGTCGAGCGCAAAGTCAGCACAAAAGTCACGATGAGACTCTGGTTTAACCGGGTGCCAGAATCTCTTGCAGAAATCAGTGTGGATGCATTTTTGCCAAACAGAATTCTAATGCGTTAGAATCACATCTGTGACAATGAACAGACAAATATGGTCAGATGACCTCTCTGTGTTCTGACTGCAGGATATGGAAACCGCCAGTGTATCACCAGGCACAAGTGATTCAGTGGCAAATGGCAGGCTCTGTAGTTGCCAAATCCTTTCCTTACCTCTAGGTTCTCCAGGCTCTGTTTCAGGCAACTGATGAAGTTCTGGATCTCATCATTCTTCATCGCCAGAGTGGTGGAGATCTTCCTCAGGGTCTCCTAGAAGGACGGACACCATTTTAACGCAAATCAGAGGAAAACTCCATAGAAATATATCATCGTCGTCATCATCCAATACAGCTATTCTTTATTCATTTTGGACAACCAAAATTATTTTATACTTATCAATCTCATGCTATTATTTTCTACTGTGAAGCAAATGGAAAAAGCAAACGGCTAGGCTAAATTATTTAAAATGATTCTAACCATCTTTTGGGAACAGGTCAGTGAATCAGATCATAAAGACCTTTACTCAAACTGTTTTATGCAGCAACACTAAGCATCTACACTGGAGCAGGCCTCACAATTACAGCATGTGTTCTTTTACTGGGGTGCCCAAAATTGTTTGTCAAGGGTTTCCCCACTGGGCATACTAGTTTTACCAGCTTCACCTGAGAGTGCGTACTACTAAAGAAGGGACCACTCTTGACACGCCGGCAGACACTTGATTCACGTTGAACATAACCGTGTTTCACAAGAGACCAACAATTAACCTCAGTACACAAGGAGACGACTACACCTGCCAGCACTCCACCCTAAATACTCTGATGGTACAGTGGAGCTCATCTCTGGCCAGCATCACGGCTTGGAGAGGCTGTACATGTATCTTGATCACCAGCAGGTATTCGGCCGACAAGCACATATGTCCAGTTGCCAAGGGAAGGGTAGCTCCAAAGAGGCGGAACAAGCATGCGGGTCAGGTGTGGCTCCCAACCATGACGTACGAACCGAGAGATTAGGGATCAAGCACACAATGGCTACAGCAATGCCTGCACGATTGTAAAAAAATCGCTGGTGCTGTCACTTCGAGCCAGCGCGCATCCTTTCAGAAAGGCATAAACAAGCACTCTTTGTTAATCATAAACAGATCCGTTCACAGGACGCTAGAGGCTACATGGCAGTGATGTAAGAGAACGTCAAGGCACCAGGATTGCGCTATCCCGCTCCTACTACTGACTATCGCTCTTTGAACATGCTGCAAATCTAGAAAAATAAGCCCTCGGAATTCACTTCACCTTCTGATCCCCCATGTCTCCGCAAAGCGGTCCCGGTGTGAAAGGTTTGATAATTCGATTGCTGGTGTTCCACTTTGGCTTACACGGATAACCCAGCTGGCAATGATGCTCGGATGTTTCACATTGCTACGCCCAGGGCCTTTTACGTGCGCGTTTGAGGACACGCTGAAATGCATGATGGGAAGTGAAGTTTATAAACAGAGTGACTGACTCCGCCCCCTATTACAACTTGGCAAAATGTGGACAGAAACATTTAGGATAAATCTATATGAATGTATTTTTACATGCACTTACTGGAATTTTTTGTAAAAACTTGAAGAATGAAGTGTTATCCAGTCAGTTGAAATCCAAATGGAATGGCATGCCTTTGAAGTATGTTATCACAGATTGACATGGATTTGGTGGTCACCAACTCTGTCGCCAAGATAGCAGCAGAATATTACAGGAAGCATGTAGTTTGTACAATGCAGTGAATGGCTAAAAACTCCACCGTGACAACAGAAGGGTGACACAACGGGACTGTGAGACCTGTGTTTGACATCATGGGTGCCACCATCAAGCAAGAGCTAGAGGGGAAGAGGAACACAGGCATGAGCAGCAACCTGACAGCTATATGCAAGCTTGGCATTGTGACTGGTAATCTTTTCCATTACTATTACTTGTATTATTGTGTAGCAGACGTTTCCATCATAACTTCATCTCATATTTAATACATTCATCCACTTTCTGCACTGCTTCTTCACTTTTCAAGCCTGCTTTGGGAAACACAGAGCATAGAGATTGGGTACATTCTGGCTGGGACACGAGGCAATCACAGGGCTCCCTATTACACACACACGCACAAAATAAGGGCTCTTACGTTTTGAGTACACAGTTCCATCTGAATACAGTGGGGGCATGAAAGGCACAAGACAACAGCACAACCCACAGGTTGCTGTGCTGGATGTGCACCCAGTTCAAAAAAGTATTTAACTTCACAGTCTGACTTATATGAGAAGTAAGGAAAATGATGCAGTTGCACCCCACCAGAAAATGAACAGAGACAGCCAGCCAGCCTGTTTGAATGAAGTCATACCACTTTTGCTTTTTTCTGGGCCAGGATGCTGCTCAGAAGCAGATTTCTAACAGAAATTCTCATGAAGCCCACAACCTAGAATATGAATAGCATTACCGTTAGTCACATAAACCACACATTGTGAACCTCAAAAATACATACTGTCTTTTTAAGGCAAGGCATTACATATGATTATGAAAGAAAAAAAGATTCCATGTCATTTGAGGCACTCTCCCCTCCCCTTTTCATGTGGTCCCTCTCTTTTGTCTCTCAGCGTAGGAAGACACACAACACAGAAACACAGTGAGATGGAGGCACTCAGTTTAATGGCAGCAAAGGGCTTGTGTCATCGAAGAGCCTTCGGACTCCTGACTGGTACAGACAAGATCCGTTCTGTGACAGATATTGCATTATAGTCACATGTACAACACATAATGCTTTTTACAGAATGTTTCAAATTGTACAGGAATACAAAAAAGGTCTTTTAAAAAGTGCATTTCATTATTGAACTGATTAGGTCGTTGTATAGCTGTGTGTCGTATTTGCCATATTTACTGCAAGGGTTCAAAATATTTCACTTATTCTTTGGAAATTCTTTTATTGCTGTCTGATCTTACTCGTGATTGTCTTTGCTATATCATCTCTCTACTCTGTTTTATTATATAAATTACAAAACAGATTCAGATGCTGTGTTAATGTTTCTCAATGTTTAAAAATGTAGTTTTTCCAGCTTTGGGGTTTGAAAAACACAAAACAGGTATCACAAAGTAAAAGAGAACATTTTCTGTCAAATCCAGTCATACTCCAGAGAAACAGAAACTGTTATAGAACTACGAGGTTTCTGAAAATGAACCTTGAAGTTTCAGTCATCTACCCTCCTGGAATGGAAAAAGTAACCAGAGAAAAGAAGATTTCAAAAAAGTCTCACTTTTCTAACACTATAAATTGCAAGCAAAAATGATTATTTATTTAGTACTCGCATTAAAAATGGAGCAAAGACCAGAATCAAAGAGGGGCATATAAGTAGCTAACATAAATTGTATCATAAAAATACACTGTTATTTGGATGGTCTTACAGATGCAAAGGCTAACTCCAGTTCTGGCCAGTTTGAGAAAAAGCATTTTTTTTTCATTTGCTGTTGTTAAGCATTGCATCACATCACTGAAACTGAATATAAATAAAATTGTGGTTTGCCTACTTGTCCATGGGACCATCCATTTATCAGCTGGTTACAGTTTTTGATGTGCAAATGTCTTGGTGGTTTAATTAACATTTCTCTCCTATTTCATTAAAAAAATGTGCAGACTGAGGTCTGTATTTCATTTGTGTCTTTGATTAGGTTCTCTCTGACACATCGCTTCTCCTCCCCATTCATACAGTGGCAGTGTTGTTGTGTGTGGAAGTTGCTGTAGACCTTTGCATGGTGTCCCAGCCTAAGGAAGTCCAGATCTCCGCTGGGGAACCCTTGACACTGAGTTGTACCTTCAAGGTCCAAGAAAACACGAATAGGATCCGAGTGAGCTGGTTTCACCGTCACACATTCGAGGCAGAAAAATGGATTGTGTCCTCTGATATTTTTTGGTCTAATGAAGGAAATAAAACAAGGGAGCAGGACCCTGAGGGGCTGGTGTATCAGGTGACGGGACATGCCTGGTCCAGACTGATCCTGAGAAACACCGAGTTATACAATCAAGGGATGTTCTATTGTCAGGTTGTTGAGGAGATGCCGGGCTTACACAACTGCCTTGGGAATGGAACTCAAGTTAGGATCGGTAAGCTGGAAGGCAAAGCATCAGCACCTTGTGCTGTGGTGACATACATGAGGCTAGGAAAATGAAAGCAAAAAAAACTTTATTCAAAATTCTGCATCCAGTGGTGGTCCACACGAAGTAGCCAATCCATGCATAAAATGAATGACTGTATTTGTTAATGTGTTAATGAAGTATTGTGTTAATGTAGAGATGAGGCTTCATTGAGTTCTTTCCTCCACAGAAACTCCAGTTACATCTCCAGAGGGTAAAGTAGCAGCTTCTTGCATGTGCTATCCATGTCTGTATGTATGTGCATTTTAATGGGAGAGTGCAGACATGCAGTAAAATCATACACCTGTGTGTTCTTTGCACTGTAACAGGCTGGGAAGATTTTACACTACAAACTGTTACAACTGAACCATGGTTTTTATTGTGAAACAACCATTTGTTCTTCCCAATTTCTATGTCCAGTTTGTTTTCTTTGCTGTCGGCTTTTTACATATAAGACACGGACAGTTTTCTGTGTTTACGACCCAGCCTATTTTTCCGAGGTGCGAGACAGCCACTGTGCTCATTTGACAAAATGTCTCCAGTGTTTCCTATTTTCCATGTTATCTCATCCCTGTTTTGCCTTCATTGCCCTCTTCTCCCTGTCTCCAAGGTGCAGCCTGGAAGATTTGGGTGGGAGTGGGTGTAGGGGGTTTCATATTGGCTGGCGTGACACTGAGATTGTTTGTCTATTGCTGGCTGAAGAGGTCCAAAGGTAGGCCACTGTTCAAGTTCTGATTTTGTGGAAGAATTTTTTTTTTATAACAGGAAAGTTGGATTTACCTGTTCTAGAAGGTAGTAATAGGAGAAATTACACTTGAATACAACAGTCTGTAGGGTGACCATATTAAGTACTTTAAGGATTGCAGTATACCGAGTGTGTGTGTATTCATGTACCCAAATCTTAAGTGGACTTGCTGGGATCCAAAAACTGCATTCAAAGACCTTGACCCAAGGAAATAACGCATAAATAAGACAGAACTGTAAAAAATGAGTAAACATTAGGAGTGTAATGGTACACAAAAATCATGGTTCGGTACGTACCTCATTTTTGAAGTCACGGTTCGGTACGTTTTCAGTACAGCGGGGGTAAAAGAAACAAAACATAAATTGCTTCTTTTTTTCTTTATTAAACAGTGGTTTACTGAACAAAGTATGACTAGCTTTCTTAAATAAAAAAGTCTCTGTCAATACTGCTGCAGCCTACTAATAAAAAAGCTAAATTTAATTAAAACTAAATAAAAATAAATATTTTCCCGATAAAATAAATATCCATGAAGGTGAATAAACTGTACCTGACCAGTATTGTATTCACATTAGCAGCTTTCAGCTTCATATTAGAACTGTGCAACACAAATATTCATAATGCTGCTCGGGGGAAACACAAACGCACAAAGTTTCCGCATTTGCCGCATTGGTTCAGTACGTATGCGTACCGAACCGAAAAACACGTACCGTTACAGTCCTAGTAAACATATACAGAATAAATGCACAGTCTCACTTTCTGTGTTGCAGGAATGGAATTATCATGCCGTTGTTTTAAAACAAGTGGTTAAAAAAAACAGTTCTCAGGAGGCTGTAAATCAGTGTGTCTCTGGACTGTGTTGTTAATAGAGGAGCCCATTCTCCCGCATTGTGTTGCTTCCCTGAATTCCTTTGGTTATGGCCTGCTGGGCTGCTGCTCCACCACAATCCCATGATCCGGCGATGCACTGTTTGATTGTTTGATTGTTTTTCTTTCAGACAAAGCTGTGGCCTATGCCAACATTCCAAGTGGTCATCGTCTGCTCAGTCAAGCTCAGTCCGGCTGTCACACGCCTGAACACAGGCGAAATCAGGCCGCCTGCGTCACCCTGTGCCGGTGCAAACCACGCCAGGCCAGAAGCCCCAAGTCCCTGGAGGTCCTCACGGATCTTGAGAGGCAAAAACCAGCCCAGGCCAACAGCCTGAAAGCTTAAGCGAACAACTCATTTAATGCTGGGTGTTAAACAGAAATCCCATCCTGAAGTCCATCCTCTATTACTCTGTCCCAAACCCAAACTTGCCTGCAAATCAATTGCTGTCTTGTCACCTTTTTACTGACTGTAGATAACCAAAACCCCAATGGAAATGACATCTATTTAAACTGGAGGGATGATTTCACTGTCCCGCATCCCAGTCCTACACAAAAAATATGTACATTTTTTATGGACATACTCAACTTTTGCATATAAATATATTTTTCTACTTGAAAGTTCTGTTTTCGGTTTTGAGTCTGTGCTTGCTCTGTCAGTAAAACCTATGAAATGTGTTAAGTGGCTGTCTGAAGCAGATTTATTTTCAAAGTGGTTAATCACTAAAGATAAAGATGCATAACATATAATATTCAAATAACTAAAGAACCAATACCTTCGATCAAACATAATCGTTATATAGACATCCATATATCTTCTAACCTCTTATTCAGGTCAGGGTGTCGGAGGGACCTGAAGCTAGACATCAAGTTATTAATCATAATGTATAGAAGAAAATAAATATCCAAATTGAACAAGCCGATGTATGACTGCAAAGCAGCAACTGCGTACATTAACAAGTTGAATTTAAAGTTATATTTAATCTTGGTGTCTAATGTTTTCCTCACTCGCCAGTTTTTACAGTTTGTTCTTTTTTGTTATAAATATGCTTTTAAGAGATAAATTGCTTTATGTTGTTCGGTAAGCGTATGTTTCGATAATACAACTGGCAGACACGCCCGCAGTCTCGCAAAACTCACCACATAAAAACAGGTGCATGAATACCTCATATTTAGCGTGGGGTAGAAACCAGGAGAACACTCCGCAGTTCATTGGAAATGCCCCAGCTAGAGACCTCTTCCATACCGCCAGCAAAAATCGTATAATATTAGCGCCTTGCTGTCTCCTCTGGCTCCTTTTAAAGTTTATTTATTAAAAACCGTTACTCAAGTTTATGTTGCAAGTCGTTATTACTATGCACCTACTAGCAGCTTAACTGAAAAGTACCGCGTATACCTATAGTTCCATACTGATTTTGATTTTACTTTGGAGCACTTGAGTTGTGGTATTTTCTAATGTCATTTGAACTGGAATTTTTTTAAACAAACATTTTGAAACTGGCCTGTGTCCTAATCATTTTTTCCATCAATAATCATACACTTCCTTAATTAGTGAATAATGATTTGCAGTGTCCTTAGTCATATTGCTGTACATGTGCCATATTTATTATAGTTTTACTTGTATTTACTTCATTTTTGCTTACTGCTGTCCATTTTCATAAAAATTCAGGATTGTCCAGTAAGTAGTAACTGTATTAGATACACCAGACCAGTACCAGAGAGGACCTAAATCTGCTTTCAGAATTTCGTCAAGTGTAGACGAGGAGTGCATTCAGGGAAGGCCTTCTGCACACTACGGTTGCAGTGAGTGGTAATTTTTTTTGCTTTCCTGATAGCTTGAACAAGACTGGCCACTCTCCTTTGATCTCTGTTATCTCTAGCTACTGCTGGGTTTTATGTTTACCACACCGTTCTCTAAAAACTTTAGAAACTAGTGTGAGAAAATCTGAGGAAGACGACTGTTTCTGAGGTGATGGTACCATGGTGTTTAGCACCAACAACCACACCATATTAAAAAATAACTTAGCTCTTGCTTAGCCAGTCAGTAACTGAAACTCTTGACCCATCTCCGTCTGCTGTATGTATTCGTTTGCAGTCACGTGATTCACTGTTTGAAGTAGCTGGTGATTTGCACTATACACTGTGATTGTGTGTGTTTTTTTTCCCCACAGCACGAAGTGGCTTATCATTAGCATCTGCATGTACCTAATCTACAGGTGAGGACCACAGTAGCGTGGTGGGACGTGAACGTGCCTTCAAACTACAAGAGAGCCCGACCTCAAGAGCCAGCTGGGCCTTGCAGCATGCTCATGTGAACAAAGGCTTGAATGCAGCAATGCAATGCCTGCTGCATGTCAGCAAACATTATCACTGTGGTGCCGTCGCTGTTGTCATTAAGCAGGGACCAAGGCTGGTTCTAGATTTATACTTTATCCATACATTACCCAAACAAATACAATTCATTGTTTTTCAAGAGTAAAACAGCAACACACATATCAAGGTATTTGGATTACAGGTCAATTCATTACCTCTGCTCAAATTTTTTCCAAGGTAACATACCTCCTAGAGCACACACCAGTTCAGTGGTGACATCACCATATTAATTTGATGCAGTCTGATTAGTTTGTTGAGTTGTTAGAATAATCTGCTTGTCCAGTAAGTTATAGTGATTGGTTTCGTCCTTGGCAGGTGTCACGCTATCACTGTGCGACTGTCCCTCCCCCAATGCATGATTCTGGGAACAGAAAAATGTGACTTTTTTATCAGTACAAGTAAGATTGCCACCACAGTCTAAAGAGAAAACTTGTTGCTAAAAGTGACTTGCATAAAAAGACAGTGATAATGAAATTAAAACTAGCTAGTTATATTACTCATGTTTTGCTCATTCAGTAAAATAGAATAGACATAAGAAATGTGTGCAAGCTGCAGCATTTAAATGTCCCTAGTCGACACAGAAATGAGACGTTCACTTCCTGAAATGAGACCTTTCTGTTTGTATTGCTTATCTAGGTGATGTGGTTACTGGTATGACTCAAAGCACAACCCTGATGCTTTGTCCTAATATAGAGTGTTGCTGCAAATCTACTAAAAATCACAGACCATTGATTTATGAAGACAAGTGTGCAATATGACTGAGACTTCTTGGTGGAAAAGAGGGTTGACACTTTATGGGCCTGTGCAGTCTTGGTTGCTAATTTTGAACCTTCTTCCTGAATGCTGTCTCTGCACTTGACTGCTAAATCTTCTGCTTTCACTTTGCCCCTGTGCAACCCCTTTTCTCTCTGTCTTGCATGCGGACACCAAATTTTGACACTGAGCAAAAGAAGCCACAGCTTTGATCTTAAAAGTGATAATGGACACCATGTGCAAATTACTGATAAGTTTTCATACAAAGACGGGGTTTAGCTCAGCCAACCATCTTCAAGAATTGCTTGTCCAATACAGGGTCATGATGAGCCTGGAGTCTATTCCAGGAAACATAGCATAGAAACTAGGGGACACCCAAGATGGGGTGCCAGTCCAGTGCAGGGCACACACATTATGAGCAATTTATAAATACCAGCTCTGGTGAAATGCATGGCTTTGAACTGTAGGAGGAAACAAGAGTATCCAGAGCACTGACACTAAAGTTTAAGAGTAGGACATGTATGGCTGCAGTGTTCCCCACTGAGAACCACACTTTAATTCATTCACACTGAACTCATCAGGTCAATGGTTTAAATTTTTTGAAAAGTAGGGTGACACTTTCAACTGCAATAATTTCAGCAATGTGATATTTCCACGTCAGCGCCAGAGCCCATGGCTTCCCTTAATTGGGTCTTGCATGCCACATAACTAGTATGGCTTGTGGGAGGAACCACAGCTGGGACCTGTTGACAATTAGCTGCTCCGGGGCATAAAGTAGCAGGAGCAAGCTGGGTGAGGGGGAAGTCAACTTTTGGGCCTACTGCAGGACAAGCCACTGGGGCAGGATCAGCAGTGCTATCAGCAAGGGAGACCACTGCTAGCCACGGGCTATGACTATCTCCCTGCTCCACCTGCCCTTGTTTGTGGGATTTTGTCCTGTGGTGACATTCAATAACCCCAACTTTGGTGGTCCGTGTCCATCCCCTGACATATAGGATGTGGCTAAAGAAAAAAAAAAAACTATGAAACAATACTTGAACATTTTTATATCTGTACTTTATGAAAAATGGTTCTGTAATAATCTCATTGCCTGTTTCCATTCATCTTCCATAACTGCATATACAAAGCAACAAAGCAGGCCTTGGAGGTCCTGGAGACAACTGCTAGAAGCACAGAGCACAAAGCAAAACACTCTGGATGATAGGCCAGTCCACAGCAGAACACACACATATGCACCAAATCACCTAACATGCATATCTTTGGACTGTGTGAGGAAACCGGAGTATCTGCAGGAAATCCACTTAAAAAATGTGTCATGGCCACGACCAATCTGGTGCATGACCCAAAACAATAACCCTGGAGGTGTGACACTGCAGTGCTACTCACTGAGTTAATAAAATATGATTATAAAATGAATAAACATATAACTTAGTTCAGCTGTATTTATAAAGTGCTTTCAACAATGAGCATAGTTACAAAGCGCTTTACAGAACCCTTGGCCCAAGGTCCCCAGAGAGTAAGCCAAGAGTGACAGTGGCAAGGGAAATAAAGAAGAAACCTTGGGGGGAACCAGACTCAAGAACCGTCCAGTACAAGTGTGAGGTAAATTCAAATCGATGGAAGAGCAGCAACCATCCATCTTCTAACCACTTATCCTTGTCAGGGCCATGGGGAACATACAAAAAGGTGATACGTTAAAATTTGAAATTCTACATTTTCTATTGCAGAAATGAACCTGAAACTAGGGAACAGGCCTTGTGACCAAGTTCTGGTTCAGTGTTCATGATGCTGTCGATTGTACAGTCAGAAGAAGAGCTCATTCCTCTATAAGTGCTGTTTCTGTTCCTTAAGACCTTTTTGTCATCACTGTTTTGGCTATGTGGCACCATAGTAATGTCACATAATCCAGCTGTGTCATTTAAAGATTTTCCTTTGCTGTTCATTGTTTCCCTCCAAAAAGATCTGGAGGAGCAGGAAGGTGTCATAACCGGGTCACCCCTCCCCCCCACCAAGTAAGACTGTTGTCTTTAATTAAGTGAGCTGCAAATGTCCCACTGCCTCATTGCCTTACAATCTGTTGGGCAGCTTATATTGCAGTGTGCCTTTCATTCTCATGACTCTGCAGTGGCATATGTTGTCAGGTGGGTGCCTGTAAAGCTGTGTGTGAAACTGAGTGAATGCCGCTTCATTCTAAGGATGCTACATCGCATGTTGAAAACTACAGGTCAGAAAGTGGCTATGGAAGTTACTGGCAGACATACACGCTCCCAGCGGACATCGTACCTTGAGGCAAAGAGGCAAAGACCTGTCATGTATAGAGTACAATACATATTTTTAGGTTAATCTTTGTAAAAGTCCATTTTTGTATTATGAGTTCATGTAATTGACCTAACCATCGCAGGGCTTCCTGACAGGTCTGCATTTGTGAATTTAAAAGTTGTGTGTGCCGTTAAGCTTCACCACGTCTCCAGAGTCACACTGAAATAAAATTCAGAACTTCTGCATGGAGATTGAATTCATTTTTGCCAGTACTTCTTAAATTTATATGTCAGTATGCTGGCCCCAATGGATCTAAATGGTGGTCGTAATACAAAAGATCACCAGTGACTCCAACGAAACCCTCAACCGATTAATTTTTCAACTGTAGATCGAAAAATCGCTCTCATTTCCTGCACATAACAGCCTTGGGACATATCAGCTCTAATTACGGGGATATGTTACGTTTTAGGAGACCTTCCGGTAATTAAACAGTAACAACGGGTTTATGAAAGGATGAAGAAATAACTATGCGAGATGACAATTGTATGAAACGTATTTGCCCTCAGATTATAATAGATAGAAAGTCCGACTCGGCATGGTACCGGGATCAGCACCACGCCCTGGTTGTTCCCTACTGTTCTGGATGAAAAAAAACCGGAACGAAACAATGCCCGTGTGCTCCTGCATGTCAAAGAAGGGGGAAATCGTATAATTATCCAGAAACTGGTCTGGTTAATGCTTTTTAAATATGAGTATGATGGTTTTGTTCTTCAGTGGCACCTGAAAGCAGGTTTCCCTGCGCCCTGTCGCTCCATTCAGCGACAGGTAGACGAGCAGTTCACTCTTACGGTAAAAAGGACAGCGGGCTCTACGGGCTGCCTTTTATATGAACCATTTGACCGAGCTGGCTTAGTTTTACGTTAACTTTAACAGTATCTCATTTCTGTTTCGTGATTAAAATGAAACAGCGGCCGTTAAAGCGGGAATACCTGTAGCGTTTCGAAACTACGACACTATTTGGCCGTCAGACAAAGGCTGCGGCAGGTCTTTGTGTGCGGGCTGCTCTTTTTTCAGATACCTGGCCGAATTAAGGGCTTCTGAGGCACATCTGCCACACACAGGTAAGCCCGAATCCCCTCCAGGCCGCTTTATGTTTTATGCTTCGGTCTTTAGCGACATTGTAAGTTGACAAACCTATGGATTCCAGCGAAAGTTTCGTGCGGCCGCGCGGTTGTCCTTTCGGTTAATGCGGAACGTTTGTTCCTCAATGAACACCAAGATAATGTTCGATTGTAACCCCGTGTCGCTTATGCATTTCTAAAATGAATACACGAAATTGCCACGTGCAGCTCTCTTATTTTTATATTATCTGCTCTAATTATATCCTCATGTCAGATAATAAAGCGCAGTATAGTTGTCGTATAGTTTGTGTGTATTATTGTGTGATTGCTGATCACAGCAGTCTCAGTATGTTCTCTCACATATTTCTTATTTTTCTTACTCTTCCCACTTTTTTGGCGCCTAACTCCTACAGTTTTTGCGCTAGAAACTTCGTTCCTGCTATAAAATGTTTGGCCCTTTGAGGAGAAGAGTGCTTGTATTTTTCTTTTTGATATTCCACCCTCATCCCTCTTTTTTATCCCTCTTTCCACCCATTTTTCTCATAGACTTAGAAACGGGAAACTTTTCAAACTGCTCCCATATGCTCAATTTTCAAAATAATACCTCCTTACAAAGCCCTCCACCTCTTTCTATACCTTCATCATTTGTTTCTTTTCCATCCCTCCATTCTCATATTATAGTTATATTATAGACATATTATAAGAGTCATAACTTGGTAAATATATATTACAGCAAAAGTACAGCACTTAACTGCATTCTTACTGATGGCACTCATCTATCTCACCCTTTTCTTTCATTCATCCCTCCATCCTTCCATAGCAAATGTAACCAGCCATGACACGCATTTTCTCCAGGAAATGCGCTCTCTAGTTTCATATATTATTCATATTATCCATGCTTTACCTTTCACTTATAGTGAGTAGGGCCTTGGGAATTATGGAGGGTGTGTGGTGTGACATTATTAAATAAATAAATATGCAAATAAATAAATAATTAAAATCATAATGAAATCATTACATTTTTAATTAATTTTATTTTGAAACAAATATGTAAATAAATAAATAAAATAAATAAATCTTAATTAAATCTATATGTGCTTATTTATTTAGTTATTTATTTATTTATTTCATGGTGGCTGTTCTGTCATGCACCATGAAATAATTAAATCTGTCAAAGTCACTCATTAAAGTCAGTGGGCGGTTCTGATGCTGCTCTGTTTAACTCGATTTCTTTGGGCTGCCCTTACGGTGTTCCCAAACATGGCAACTCTGTTTGCAGAAATTCAAGCACACCCTCCATAGAGAATAATTTATTTGTTTTATGATTTATTATTTTTTTTCCTTTCGGTAATATGCCGATCGAAATCTGAACACTGTAACGGAGCAATCAGATGTTCTCTGTTATTGTTCTTACTGTTTTACTCAGTGTTGCTCACCAAAGAGCTATTTATCTGTAGATGCAGCAACTAGAAGTACCAGACAGTGTGTCATGCCCTATATTACTTGGCTAGAAGAAGAAGAAGAAGAATATCTTTATTGTCATTGTAACGGGTACAACGAAATTAAGTGCAGTCCCTGAGTCAGAGAGATTTGTACAGGAAAATAAATAGGGAGAAATATATAAATAAGGAAATATAAAATATGGGAGGTAGCATATGTACACAAAAT
>JAACJT020000036.1:10461228-10488921 GCA_009936485.2 Gymnarchus niloticus
TTTGTCCTTGTTTTAATGCTTCTGTATCTTTTGCCTGATGGCAGCAGTTGGAAGAGATCATGGGCCGGGTGTGAGAAACAAAATACACAAAACAACATTCCGAACGGGAGAGCACCGAGCCGCTGCAACTGTGTGCGCCGCCATCTATGCGCCGGCTATGTAACTATATTGCAAACTCAAGGTGTCTACACTCGTTCCATCGAAAGGTGGCAGCTGCCCTTAACTGCATGCCTCTGGGCTGTGGGAGGAAATGAGGGTATCTGGAGGAAGCTTGCATAACACCGAGAGACCATACGTGCTTCACACACAAAGCAGATTTGGGACGCGAATCACCGGTCCAAAAGATTGGGGACAATAGGGCTTACCTAGTGAGCCACTGCAGCCCCCTGACTGCGTTTGTTTTTGTTCTAAATTCTTTACTTTGACATGAAATGGTACATGTGTCTGGATATGAAAGTAGATGTGCCATGCTGTACAGACTATCCGTGTCTGCTTTGAGCCGTGATAGTGAAAAGACAGGGTAACTACGTGGAGCAGCTACAGCCTTCAGCACCCAGGAAAACAGATGCATATGGGGGTGTGAATTGTGCAGATCAGAATCCCTGTTACTGCTGGTGTGTGGTCTACTTCACATGCAAGTTGGCTGGGTTTTAAGCACAGAAAAGCATATAGCAGAGTGGTCAGGAGTGACTACCAGGAACTGTTCTTTTGTGCTTCTTAGAATTCTCTTAAGAGCTGGAAAATTGTAGCTTTTGTTGATACTCTTAAGCAGACTGAAGATTGCATGGTGAGTCTTGGCGAGGGCGGGGGTGCCCATGCATGTTTGAACGTGAATGCATTCTCTGCTGCATTCCTGCCAATCAGGAGGGAGGTTTGAGGCTGTTTTTTGTCTCAGTCTATAGTTCGAAGACGTGCAGTTAACCGGAAGCACCTTGTGTACTTGTGCCCAGAAACTTGTCATTTTTACGTTTTTGAGAAAGCAATGGAGCTGAACAGGCATACACCAAGATTGGAATGCGTGAAGTTTCTTCAGATGCTCGCTAAATTGCACTAACATTGATTGGTGCAAGCCTAATATTCAGCGAAACCTAAGAAGAAAAGTCTTCAAACGTTTGTGAGTTGTTCTGTGCAATGTGAACACGGTGGTTTCTTAAAAGGTTGCGCGGGGTGGGGGGAGGGAGAGGAAAAAGCAAAAATGTGCTACAGATAATGTCTGTGGTAGTTGGCAGAGTCGTGTGTGCATTTCACAGTTGGGGTGCAGTTACATTCTGCAGTGAAGTGGAGAAACTGTTATGACATTATTTCGACCAGTTCCTTTTTAGGTGAATTTCTAGTTTCACATCGGCTTCTGAGCCGCAGACGTAGGTTGGATGTTGCTCATTTCATCCCGCTTCTCAACCCACTGTAGCATAAATGACTCATGACGGGCCGTCTTCGATACAGTCGATGAGGATGGCGCCCGCACCGGAGTCAGAGGTGGTACGACATAGACGATGATCTGGAGCCCGAGTCGGAGCTGAGGTCGAGAGCTGCGTAGCGCCTGCATTCCCGTCCACCTGAGCCATGTTCTCCTGCACTGTGCTGCTGCTCCTCTGCAGCCTCTCCGCCGTGCACGTACTGGACAGCGCCCGTCCACCGTTCGCTCTACCGCGGATGACTGTAACGCTCCCCGGTGAGGGCTCCTCTCGCTCGCTTGCTCTTGTTGTCCGCCTCGTTCTCCGCTACATGCACACAAATGAGCATTAATGCCGTCAGATTTATTTCGTGTGATTTCTCTGTCACTCGGAGGACCTTAACTTGTGCGTGTTGACTAGATAGTAATAATAGTTTTCATCGACTTGTAGCTACATTCCCTGTGAACACTGGATATCTTAATGGTGTTTGTAATGGTGAATAATATAATATTTTTCCTTTACTTGTGGCTAGGTAACAGCAAGCGCCTGTTCAGGGAGGAGGGGTTTTGGAACTACTCCAGCATGTTGTTGAGGGAGGACCTGGGTCTGTTAGTGGTGGGAGCCAGAGATGCCATCTACGCTCTGGACATACAGAATGTCTCCCGGAAGCAATCTGAGGTAAAACACTCCTGGAGCCTCATATTCAAGCCTTACCTCAAAAGGAGGACTTTAGAAGCTCTCAAATCCTCACCCCCATCAGTCACGTAAACGAGCAGGTAACCCCACACGATGTGTGGGAAGCATCACAGTCCATAGCACATTACCCCTCCACACACTGTTAGAAGTGTGTTTCCCTGTAATGTTTGTTACACGTGGACCCAATCATCTGAAATGTTGTTTGTGTCGCAGGTTGGATGGCCGGTCACAAAAGAAGAACAGGACACATGCAAATCGAAAGGCAAAACAGAGGTGACGTCATGCAGTCAGTGAGGATATATTTGTCTAAAATGAGAAAAACTGTGTCACATGTACTGTATGTCTGACACTCTGGGCTCCTGCTGTTCCCAGGCCGACTGTCAGAACTACATCCGGATCCTACACAAAGCGAAGGACGATCAGATGTATGTGTGTGGAACGAGCGCCTTCAGCCCAGCATGCTACTATCTGGTCAGTGTGACGGTGGTCTACTGCTGGGGTGGGTATGGCTTAATTGGGTGGGGCACTCATTTCAAAGGCCCCAAGGTGGCAGGCCCCGTGAAACAAGTGAGTGATGGACCCAGTGTGTGAAGACTTCACATGGCCCAAAATTCCTTGTGGTGCCCCTGGGCTTAATGGACAGCCAGAGACTGACTTTCTTCTCTTCTGCATGCTGCTGAGGCTGGCTTCTCGTATTTTCGGCCCTGCCTTCCATCATCACCTTTAGCTTGGTCAGCTATAAGCACGCCCCCCCGTCTGTGGTTACACCGCACATGGTGCCAGCTATCGCTGTGCGTGTTTGCAGACTTGGAATGGGACCCAGCTGCAGTTGCAGGGCCTGAAAGAGGATGGAAAAGGGAAGTGTCCATTTGACCCACATCAAAGATATGCCTCGCTCATGGTTGGTAAGTTGGAGCTCTTGTTTCAAGCCGGGGGATGGTAGCAGTATGAGTATGCTGGCATGGACAGGACTGTGTTTCTCCAGTGCTTGAGAAAGGCAGCCGGTGTGTCATGTTTTAAAAATATTGGTTTGTAACCAGAACGCTGTTGGTTCAAATCCTTTCAGGTAACTGCTGTTGTACCCTTGAATGATGTACTTAACTAGAAACACTCCAGTGAAAGATGGCTCACAACTGTGACCACCTTGAAAGTACGACGTAAAATGTGAGGAGACCCACAGAAGGTAACCCAGATGCACTTGAGTTCTTGACCTGGGGTTAGACCTGTGTTATTTTTTTTTTTTTTTGCCTCTGCACCACAGATGGAGACCTGTATTCAGCCACTGCTGTGAACTTCCTAGGCTCCAGCTCAGCCATGATTCGGAGCTCCACTGTCCAGCTAAGCACTGAGATCCAGGACACGTGGTTTTCTGGTCAGATGCTCAACTTCTTCCTGCTTTGGTACCAGTCAGGTGTTTTGGGGGGGTGGTTCACTGAAGCACCTCTTGACCCTGGTTGGTGTAAGCTGTCGCACATATGGGTCTAGAGTTTGGTATTGGTGATTGGGGGTTGAGATAAAGACTCACATTTGGGTCAGAACTGGGCTGGATGATCTGTCATCTGGAGCTTGATTTAACAGGTTTGCATGTTGAGTGTTCCCTTGAGCCTATTGTTGTGTGCCCATCTGTACCGTTAACCATTAACTATACTGCAGATAATGCAGTGTTCAGCAGTCACACACACACACAGACACAAAGGCTTGTATGTGGTGTTTTCCCAGTACCATGCATGTGTAAATGTGTGGGTATGATGGTATGATTTCAGATCCCCAATTCATCTCCATGGTGGAGGTCCCGGAGAGCGAGGGCAGCCAGACCGGTGATGATGATAAAATCTACCTCTTCTTCAGTGAGCTCGCCATGGAGTACGACTTCTACAAGAAGCTGGTGGTGTCACGTGTTGCACGCATCTGTAAGGTGAGACCTTCTAGAATGATCCCACCTGGCCATTCTGGGTCCGCGGTTCGGCCACAGTTAGCCCCCGTTTCCAGGGATGCTCCTGTATGTGACGCAGTTACCATCTCCAGGGTGATATGGGCGGCCAGCGCATCCTGCAGAAGAAGTGGACATCATTCCTGAAGGCCCGTCTCGACTGCCCGGTCCCAGACTCCAGTCTGCCCCTCATCATCCAGGATGTGTTCCTGTGGCGTGACAGCAATTGGAGGACGAGTGTCTTCTACGCTGTGTTCACGTGGGTCTCCTGGACACAGATGTGCACAGAGCTATCTTCAGCAACGGACTATGTTCCGTTTGCTGTCCTCTGGCATCTCTGACAGTCCTGTGTGTGTGTGTGTGTGCGTGCGTGCGTGTGTGCCTGGCTCTATCTGCTTCCTCATTCCCGTTCTCCACTTCCCGTGTGCAGGGGGTCCGCAGATCTGTCGGCGGTCTGTGCGTATGTCGTAGACACTGTGGGCCAAGTGTTCTCCAGTGGGAAATACAAAAAGTCCATCAACGTGGAAAACACCCACACCAAGTGGGTCACGTATGGGGGGGAACTTCCCGTGCCCCGTCCCGGAGCTGTGAGTCACCGTCTCAGCGCTGCCTGACCAGTTTCGGGTCGAGGGGAGTCATCAATAACGGGTCGTGGTTCTTGGTACAGTGCATCGACAATGAGGCGAGGGCCAGGGGTGTGAAGCAGTCCTTGGACATCCCCGACAGCACCCTGCAGTTCCTCAGAGGGCAACCGCTCATGGACACCGTGGTTCAGCCGCTGCAGGGGGGGGCGCAGCTGCTAAAGCGAGGGACCGTGTTCACCCGCATCGCCGTGGACAGTGTCACGGCGCTGGATGGCCAGCGCTACGCTGTCATGTTCATCGGGACAGGTGATGACTGCTCAGCTTACCCGCGGAACACGTGAGCGTTGGCTGGGTCAGTAACCAGCACGGATTCATCTCCACCTGGCAGAGAAAGGCTCCATTCTGAAGGCGGTGAACTACGGTGCTGAAGCTGTCATCATCGAGGAGCTCCAGCTGTTCCATCAGCCAGTGCCCATTGAGGTCCTGCGTCTGTCCGTCGCCCAGGTAACGTCCATTGCATCTTTACCCACGAGCCTTAGCTCTTAAACTGCCCCTTGCTAAGTATTGTGTATGGCACAGGGCCTCCTGTATGCCGGCTCGTCCAGTGGCGTCGCGCAGGCTCCCCTGAGCGGGTGCGGCCGCTACACAACGTGTCTGGATTGCGTCTTGGCCCGGGACCCCTACTGCGTCTGGGACTCCACTGAGGATCTCTGTACTGCCCTGCTCCAGGTGGAGCCCTCCTCCAACAGGTACCTGCTGCCTTGGCCATTTCTGCCGGAGAGTAGCGATGATCAGTCCCCATTAGTACGAATAACTCCACGTTTCTTTGCACAATAGTGAGTTACTACCACAAACGAGGTCTGGTTATACACGAAGGTTGTTGTAGAGGTTGTAAATAGGTTTTTCTTTCGCTCATAGGAAGCTCTTTCAGAGCGTGAAAGACGGGAACGCCTCCATGTGTCCGAAACTCGGTAAGGTGGAGCAGCTTTTCCATAAGACTGGGGTCTTCGTTTGTGAAATGAGCAAGGAAATGTCAGGAATAGAGAAATGGCTCAGGGATGCAGAAACTGGGATCTGTATTTGCCGTTTGATTTCCAGGGAGCGTGGAGCCCAAGAATGTGACTGTGGTATTGGGGAGCACCGTGGAGTTGCCCTGCCAACGAGGTTCGAACCTAGCACACACCGTCTGGTTCCTAGACAGCAGACCGCTGGTTGCCTCCCAAGGGGTCCACATCCACGGTGACAGCCTTCTGGTACTGGCTGGTCCAACGGAGGGCGCGGGGCTGTACGAGTGTCAGTCTGTGGAGCACGTCAATGGGCAGAACTTCGTCACCATGGCAGCTGCGTACCGGGTGCTGCCAGGTGGCATTGACCAACTGGTGCCCATGCTGGACTCTCAGAAGAAGGGCTGTAACCAGACAGCCCTGAAGATCACCATGGCCATTCTTAGCTTGCTGTTAACCATGCTGTTTGTGTGGAACGTCTGCCAGGGCCACATCTCGCTGCCGGGGTGCAAACGGTTACGGCAACCAACCACACAGCCACCTCCACTCAGCCAGGGGTATATTGGACCCCAGGCGCCCTCGGAAGTCAAGCTGCTGCCCAACCGGAGCTCGAACAACAACTGCAGTGGGGTGTTCAGTGGTGAGGGACTCATCCATGACAGAATCAACCCTGCACCGCTGTTTAACCCTCAATTCATCTCCGACGAATCTGAAATTTGACTGCAGCCAGAAGACTGTCAATTGTCCTTTGAGAGCAGGACTACATTGATACCCAAGCCAGCTGATTGGGTTGTGGACCGAGGTGTCAAAAGTGTCCAAATCCTGTCCCCCATTGTGTCTGTTCTCCCTGTGCAGGTTGCACTGCTCCTAGCATTAAAATGCAGCTTTATTTTCAAGTTTTATTCCATTCTTAAATGTTAGATAAATAGATTTGAGATTTGAGAGGAAGCTGTTGAAAGTAAAAGTTAGGTTCACTGTTCACTGTGGCATCTCTTTGGACACACTGAGCTGTGGAGATCTTCGTTGTTGGAAACAAACCCCATCCAGCACACCTGCACAAAATTCATCAATGCAGACTGTCTGCCCCCCTGACCAGGAGCCAAAATATAGCACAACTGAAGTGAGGGGGACAGTATGGTAATGGGCTATGAACAACTGGATCCAGAGAAATTGTCATATCAAGACTGTTTGTTGGATTGTTGAATATTACTATTATTTTCCAAGATGTATAACTCTTTTCAAAACGCATTATAAAAAATGGCAGAGGAAGCCATCAGATGAAAGAAGGCAGAGTAACTTTCTAACCGTCATAACATGTTTACATTTTTACGGTACACTGAATGCGTGATTTGTCTTTGAACTGGAGAGGTCGTTTTACTGGAAACTGCATTACACTGTAGTACCTTGGAGCTGTGTTGATTTCTGAAAAGAACCTATTTTACCTTTGTTTTATGAAAAAGCTCACTGTTGACAGATTCAAAGGCTGGGACCAGTTTTGGTTTGTGGTGCTGGCCTGCTGTTTCCAGACACTTCCTTCAGTTGCACTGCTGTTGATTTTCTGATTGGCTTATTCTCTCCAGGCTCGTTCTGTTTACGACATTCTGACAACCCCTTGAGTGTACTTTTAATCGTACCTAAATCATTTCTGAATGTTTTGGAGTCTCGCCCTCAGCTGCCATTTCACCTTTTATTGTCATTTCTTTTAATTATCCGACTTGTCTTTCACGAGCTCAGTCAACCATGATACCTTCCTTTCACCACCATCTAGCCTGATGGCATGGTGGTTTGCACCTGGACTGAGCGAAACTTTCTCACGTGATGGATGTCAAGCCACTGATGTGCTTTTAAATTATTTGGTTTTTCAAATCCAGACAAGCGCTGCTGATTTCAGTAATCAAACTGCTTGCCAGAATTTTTTTGTTAGAACTGAAATGTTTTATGTAAAGTTTGTGTGTGTCACTTTTTGTCAGACTTCTGTGTCAGGTTTCACATGATTTCACTATGGTATTGGTACATGATAGAGGTCCTGCACACACCAAAATATTGCACTGGATTTTGGACTGTGGGCAGGATGCATTGGAGAGAACCGGTGGCAAGGCAGCACGTACTTCCTTCCGTTAACGGGAGTAAGCCCGAGATCTCGTGTGGCTGGAGCAACTACTGCCTTTAGCCAGTTTTCAATTCAGCTCCTGTGTCAACTGTTCCACAAAGACAAAGCATGTATGCGTGCAGTCAGAACAGTATGAACTCCATCTCTATAAACCTGAGAGACATGTCCTATGACTCCACCCTCTGACTCATTTCGGCTGTTATGTCAGTTGAGTAAAACGAGCCCCACCCGACTGGCAGGGTCATTTTTAGACACCTGTCATTTATGAAAGTAAGAGTGCATGGCTGGTTATTGAGGAGACCATTTAGGAACGGCAAAGGTTTAATTGAGGGGCGTACGGCTATCCAGACTGTCTCAGAGTGCATTCACTTCATTCTCTCTGCCTTTCACTTTGTTTTTATCACTGTTCCTTTGTGTATGACCCAAGATAATTAAACAACAGTCTCTCATGTCTTATCTGGCCCAAGCAAATATGTTACTCCTATACCAGAATGTGGATAAGGGTGTTTGACTTTATATATTAAAACAATATAGTTCCCCAAAAAGTGACTTCACGCCATCACTTTGCATTTATTTAAGGTACGATATCGCAGAATTGAAGGAGACAAACACCGCACTGAAGGACAGAGTGTTTATTTTACAGAAGGTGAAGTTTAATAAAATGGGCCTGCAGTCTACAGGTCTCTGGTACTACTGGTCCCAGGAAGAAACACCGTTAAAAAAAAGCTGAGACGACAACGAGGACTGTCACAGGTTCTGGGCCCATGCAGAATCTCTGCTGGGGAGGCCTTAGATCCCCATCTATCGGCGGTAGCGGTAGCGCTTGAAGTGGAACCACAGCTGGAAGATGCCATTGGCGAACTGGCAGCGGAAGCCATGGCGGTGCGAATACTCCCACTCGCGGTTGACGATCTTAAAGGCAATGTCCTCGTACGGCGGGCCAGCATGGAAGCGTAGCACTCCGAAGTCCTTGTTGTCAGGGCTGGGCTCCAGAAAGTACTGTGGGGTGGAGCGCTTGTTGATCAGGTCTGGGTAGAAGATGTTGAACTTGTAGCCCTGGACAATCTTGGGCGGCGGGTTGTCGAAGTCATAGTGCGTCTGGTTGTACTTGTTCCACTCGAAGCCCGTGTGCACACGGTTGAAGAAGCGCGGCTTACGCGGGCGGTACTTGTCGGCCCACAGGTACATCTTGCCGGTCAGCGGCATCTCCACGCTGAACTGTGCCTCGTCTGCGCCCATGCCTTCTTTTGCTCGCCGCACGAACGCATCCTCCGCGCTTTCGCTGGCATCGCCTGTAGATGGGACGACACGGGGGAGATGAACGTGACCTGGACTGGCCTTTCGAGCGAGTTGGTGTATAGTTGTGCCTGTGTGGTTTGGTTACTGACCGCTGACGGTGCATTAGTGTGTCTGCGTGACACTGACCTGTGACCTGCAGCTGTCGTCTGGCTTGATGCAGCCGGTGCATGTCCTCCTCAGGCTCCACGGTGTGGGTGTCCAGAGGCAGCTCAGAGGGCAGCAGCAACTGGGGGCTGTACCGGCCAGAGTCGTACTCGGCCTGGCTCTGCTGGATCAAGTCTTCCTCGGTCAGAACTGCCTCCACTTTACCCTCGCCCACCTCCTCTCCCTGCCCCTCCTCTTCACCCTCCCCAGGGGTCCGGGCTGTTCCTGAAGGAGATGATGATGAGGAAGGCTCTGGCCCATCAGCACTCGTGGCCTCCGTTCTAGAGTATGAGGGGAACATTTGATGTGGGAAGGGGGCAAGCCCAGGCTTTGTGGGTTGGATGCACTCAGAAATCAAATGAGCATCAAATTCAAAATAAAACTGACAGCACTGGTTAAACTTTCTACTAAACAAAATTTATAGCTGAGGCATAACATGTAATATACAGCATGAAAATTAAGATGATGGTTCCAAACATGTTAGGCTAAGTGTTTTCCTCCCTCTATGAGTGTTTTAATTCTTCTCAGCTACTGAATGATTACAGTAAGTTATTAAAACAAATTGTCTGAACTTGTAGAAAATTTCCTATTTTTAGACTATTAATAATTGTGGCAACTTGACCTTTTTTTTTTTATAAACACACATCTGGGAAAACAAGATGGTGCAGAAAGGATGGTGCTGAGGCTTAGTGGCCTCACTCTTCCAGGACTGTGGGTTCAATTCCTGTCCCCCTCCTGTGTGTGGGTGTTTATTAATAATATTTAATACTTTATTAATCCCCATATGGAAATTCATAGTTCTCGTGCTTTCCCATCTTGCTCTCCAAGCTGAGAGCCAAGGGTCAGTGCACAGTAGGGGTGTAACGGTACAGTTTTTCCACGATTCGGTGTGTGTCACGGTTTTCTGACCACAGTAACGGTACGATTTCGGTATCTTTATATTTGAGAAGAAAATAAAAACACATTACCCTTTAATTAAACAATGAACTTTATGTTGACTGTCTATTTTACACTTCATTATTTAAATAAAGTTTAACATCAAGTGAACAACCTGTCTAAGCATTCTGTGTTCTGTCTAAGCTTTGACAACCTGGAAGCAGCCTAATTTGCCTTCTCCATTTTATTTAAACAGGCTACATACTTGTATAGACAATATTAAATGTAAAGATAAAGTGCAAAATTAAACTGGTCCCCTAATGAGATTGTTTACCGTCTCCCCCCCCCCCCCATCATCGTATTGCACGCTGAATCCAAAATGATCCCACACTGCAGATTTGAAAGACTGCGGGACCTCTTCAGATTAGCTTCTCTCTGTCTCCCTACTAGCACTCACCATTGTCACGTTGGAGCAGAGTGTTTCAGTTTAGCCTTTCTTTATATGCTCGTTTTTGCATACGAAGCACTGATAGCCAGGAGGCAGAATTTACGGCATCTGCTCCTGCATAATGACATTTAAATTCTAGCCCTCAAAAATAAGACAACCCCAGTGTTTTAAATGTATTTTAAATGTATTCTTTGGGGAAAAAAAATAAAACACCGTCTTATATTCGTGCCAATACATATAGGAAAATGACAAAGTGATATCATAATACCGCGGTTCACGTGTGCGTACAGCATTGAACCGTCAGGGGCATACCGAACGGTTCAATAATATACCAAATATCATTACACCCCTAATGCACAGGCAGCCAGTGTCCAGCACCCTTGGACCAATTCAGGTTAAGGGTCTTGCTCAAGAGCCCAACGATGATATGAACACTTGCCAGCTGCAGGACTTGAACCTGCAACCTCTTGATCACAGGCACCTAATCTGCAGAACTACATCACCATTTTGACCTCCCTGTGTGTCATTTTGAGCCCTGTGATAGACTGGTATCCCTTCCAGTTTGATCCATAATTGATCTCTTGGTCTGTGCTGTCCTGGATAGAGAAAGTAAACCAGCCTGGAATGGCTGACATCTGCCTAACTGAAATGAATGAAATGCCTAACTGGTGCACAGCAGGACCTGCAAGAAGCTGCAGACACCACCAACAGACGGTTAAGGCTAATTTAATCTCAAACGTCAAACAAGAACATCTACTCTGGGAAGAAAAACCTCAAGATCACATCTGGTTCTTGGGCCTTTTATTAAGTTGTGATGTTAATGTTAGACAGACCACCTTAATATCACCCAGGCAACAGATGCGTTTGTGGCCTTCATCGAGTAAAAGATGTGTGTGCATCTTTGTAACGGAAGTGCAATCGTTCAGTGTGGAGAGTGAATGAAAACACAAACGCTGCAAGCAGTAATTCAGTGTTAGCCCATTTATCACATTTTTAGAGTGAACGTATCTAGTTGTGTGTACGGCTGTCAGAATCGGCACTTCACGCAGAACTTAAAATTCACCCGGATTCCAGCAGGACGTAACGCATTTTCAAGCTTTCGGTCAGTAACTCAAGTTTGGTATGAGGATAGCTGTTTCACATGCTCACTCACAGCTGCAGGCTCTCCCAATTGTGCTACCAGTTTGCATGTGCAGCTTTTCTATGGTCATCACCATTAACAAACTTTGAAGGGGTCTATCTCAACTGTTACTTGTAATATGGTAAAAGTGGTATTAACCAGGGGGTGAACCTAGAGTCTATGGGATTAGTGATTAGAGACTGAATGTGTGGGCACCCAGGAGGGATCCCCCAAAAGGTACAATGGCACGGATGGCAGCTTCTGCTTGGCAGCCATTTCCTCAGTTATTCAGCCGCCCATCTGCACTCTGGATTTAACTTATCAAGGTCCCAATGTTTAGCTGTTCAGGTCGATTGGACGAGCAAGATGCCGAAAGAGGAACTTACACGGGCTCCTCCTTGATGATGGGGAACAGCGGCTCGCTCTCCACCCCCTGTTCCTGCTTCAGCTTGTACAGCTTTTGCCTCAAGACGTCCTGGTGCCTCTCCCTCAGCCTGGAGGGGGTGGAGCAATATGTGACTATAGGAGTGACTAACACACATGCACACAGACATCGGTGCCCATGAGTGAGCTCACACATGATCAGCCAACCCTCAGCATGCTGGGGTTTAGGCTGGCACGGCGATACTGACCGAGCGCGGGCCATATAGACGCGGACCTGCTGCAGCAGGCTCTCCCAGTAACCGATGTCCAGGTTGGAGCCTCCAGCCCGGATCTTGCTCTCAATGTTGAGGTGTAGTGCCTGCAGCTGGCTGTAGGTCTTGCCCTTAAACACACTCTGCACATCATTGCTGACAGAGGTGTTGATGCCTTCGCGACGGTCACCTGAAGGCACGGTCAAGGGTGACCCTTTAACAACAGGCACCAAGTACAGCGAGAGCGGCCATTTTGATGTACGCTTATGCCTTGTGCACACTACACGATTCTGAATGTCGTTGGATCGCTGTACTGTTAACACTACACAACCTTGAGACTCCCAGTCACAAATCAGACAGTTGTGTAGGGTGAACAGAGCGGTGACAGGGGGTCACCAAATACACAATATTTATACTGACTTGACTTCAGACATTTATTGAAAAACTACAGTATGTATAATAAAGTGAAACTTTTGCAAGCTTTGATATATATTGAAAAACAAAGTACACATTAAACTTTGTTCATAATGTTTACATTTAAGTATTTAAACTCTAAATATTTAAAAAACAAACATTTCAAAAAAATATTTAAATGTTAAATATTCGCTGTAAAAATTGATTGCATATTAAAAATACAAACATTAGGAACAAGTGTACAACTAGTGTATAAAGTTAGGCTAAACATTAACCATTATAAAGTTAAAGTAAAAAATACTCTCATTGGCTGTAGTTCACCGGCGACTGGCCCAGATATTTAGCAGGCTAGGTATCTGGTCAGAGTCGGCAAGCTTGTTTGATCACGTCTTTGCAGTGTTCACACATAGTGATTATTGATCGCCGATCAAATGTGGAGCTGCACCTGATTGAGGGCTTTTGTCAGCGACCTGTCAGTGACTCGAAAACAGCCTTAAAATTGTGTAGTGTGAACAAGGCATGTGACCCAGTTGAAAGGTAAAAGCGAACAGAGAGGTTTGGGCTGCAGCTTCTCCAGAACGATTAGCTTACTCACCTGGACCTTTTCCGGAGGCCTCAAGCTTGCGAAGCTTGCTGATCTCATCCTCCGTGATGGTGGTCATATCCCTCCAGAAGTCCACATTCTTGCCCTGCTCCAGTTCCATGTACACCTGCAGAGCACAGGGCAGTCTGTAGACTTTAGACCAACAACACGACTCCCTATTGGCTTGAGCGTCAATCAATCACATGTAGGCTTTTAAAGAGCACTGAATTGGAATACCTCTGAAGAAAGAATTAAAAACACCATACTGTATGTGTGAGCAAACTAAGCAGGATCTTTGGCCACATGCAACTGTTCGGCAAGCCGAAGAGAACAGGAAAGTTAAATGTTTCACTCTCCAGTTACGGCATTTAAAAGTACAAACCTTCAATGTTTCGCTTTAGCACAGAACTATACCAGGTGCAAAATTGCATAGAAATTTGGGGAGATAGAATTTTAAAGGGGACTGACTGAGAAAGTTGTGGGGAATTAAATGTTCTTTCTGGGGGAGCTGGTCTGGTGCACCCTACCCAAAACAAACCATGACAAACAATACTGCATGGATGTTTTGAGGCATCCAAAGATATACATAAATTTGGGGTGGCACAATTTTAATGAAAACCCAATAGGAAAGAGAGCTTTCCCGGGCCGGGCGCCACATCTGTAGCTTGCACCGCCAGTGAAATCGCTGTTTTTGCCTTTGATTTTAAAATTAAAGGAAGCTTTTTCAATACAGATGTATTGGGGAACAAGAGATGCCTTTCGGGAGGGGCAAGTTTCACATGAATCGGCCACATCATTCTCGAGTTATGACTTATTAGAGATGGCGGGTGTAACCCCCCCCCCCCCAAAACACAGGAAACTGTGAAAAAATAAACGACACCAGATCGAAGCAAAAGAATGTGACTTTTTTTTTTTTGTTTTCCACCCAGTGAGTAAATCTGATTGCTCTTTTCAAATTCAAAAGTTGGATTTCACGAACTCACCTTTAGGGGATTTTTCCTGGTTTTACAGTCATTAGTGATTTTCAAAAACTGATTAAAAATATTTCCCAAGGACCTCGCCAACTTGCCCTGTCACTTATTTCCAACACGCCCTTTCAAATGGTGGTGAGAGTTGGCATTAACTCGACTGGCTCTAGGCAAAGGCACAGTAGGGTGCGTCACTTTGACAAAACAACAACGTAATCAAAATGCAAATTAGCTGTGCAGAATTGCTTAGTCTTTCCAATGATATATTATTAGTATTATTACGTAATGCCACCATTACAGCGTCGAGAACTGACAGGACTTGTAGATTCAGAGTTGCTGTAGCTGAAAGAGTACCTAACTGAATGGGTTGCCTGCTGCTGCAATGTTATAACTGATCTGAGGTTCAGTTAAGGCAGCAGCTGACGATCCGATGTCAGACTCTACCAGTGACGTACGTCTTTGACTGTTAGCATAAGACTGGTGGGGAATGTCATGTTACAAGACGTTCAACCTCTCTACTGTGGAAGATATCATCCACCATCATGCACTGTTAGTCATCCACTGATGGGCATGGGGGGGCTGTGGCCAGCTGGTGGTTTTGTGTGTAGAGATTATTTATGAAATGGGAGAACAGGAGAGGATAGGGGACATTGGCCATCTCAGAAATGCCTAATAGTTTAAAAATAAATAAATAAATAAAAAATTCAAAAATTCTGTAACCTTGAACTTTTAAGGATCCTTGGGAACCCTAAATCAGACTCCCAAAATAAGCCATGAATGGCTGATGCTTAAAAAAAGGCTATAGAAAAGTAAGTCATAATTTTCATTTTGTAGTGGTGTACACAACGTTCTCAATGGATGATGTCTTATTTGGGAAATTGCTGTTGAAACACACACGTACACACCTTGATGTCCTCCAGCAGGTCGTCCATGTCTGTGACAGTGAGGCCATTCAGGAAAGTGTACGGTTCATGCATCTCCACTGCCAGATCATCATCCTCGGCGCTGATATACTTGGCCAGCAGGTCAATAGGCTTGGCTCGTCCATCCCTAATCCGGATCTTCGACCTGGAACGCATAGCCAACAGCCTGATGTTGCAGCCGGGAATCTTACCTCGGAACAGCGCTCTGAGAGTCGCCATGGAGCCGGAGAAGGCCTACCGCAGCTTAGCCTGCTGCAGGTGGAAGTTATCCTCTTGCTCCGCCCATGTCTTGAAGTGCTCCGCCTCCTTCTCCCGCTGCAGCATCTCCAGCTCCTGCTCACGCATTGCCTTCTCTCGCTCCCGCTCTAGACGGAGCTGTTTCACCTGGGAGAGAAGCGTCATATGCATGCACTGTATTGTAGGCAAAGTGGGAAAAGACACATACAAGACTGCACACTAGCATGGTGCACAGCGGTATGTTTGACAGACACACATCTTTGCACACTGGCATATTCTCCACATGCTGATGAATTATGTGCACTGATACATCCACAGATATAAAAGCTTTTAAATGGTCTTAACAACAAATCATTGGTGCCACCATTTGCTCGTCACTGCAGTGAACTGTTGAGAGAAAAAGCTGGAAACAGGGAAATTCAGTCTTCTTGTACGCAAAGATAAAATCATGAAAAGATTTAAATGTTTGATATAAAATTCAAACTAACTAGCAAACATTTTTCAACTAATCATCAACTGATTGAGGCCATTAACACTGAGTGGAACAACACTGACTTTTCTTTCTGTAAAAGGTTATCCACAAGTTTACCCACAAGACTTAAACATTTAAGGAAATCAAAGGGAAAAGCTATCCCATACTCAGTCACTTTACCTGTGCAATTCTTGCTAATTTCCTGACCAATTATTTTCTACTGAGACCATTAAAGGCTTAATGTTTTGCGATTTTGGATTTGGCTCTTTTTTTTTTTTTTTTGCCCAGAATTGTACATTGGAAGGTGTCTTTTCAGATGCCCCATCTGGCTCTACGTGTGACATTCCAGTACAGTTCAGAACAAGTTTGGGGTTAGAGTGCATGGGCAGTGATTTATCTGGCACCCCAGAGCAGTGCTTCTCAAGTTAATGGCCTTGCTCAAGGACCCAGCGGTGACAAGGACACTTTTTGGTGGTCATCGGATTTGAACCAGCAACCTTCCAGGAGCGGGCATAGACACCTAACCCAGAGAGCCTCACACCTTCCCATGTACACATGCATACACACATTGTAAAGACTGTAAAGTAGTGACCAAGGGGGTCAAGCTGGTACCAATATAGAGAAAGCATTCTAATGCTCTTGGTGCAAAATTTGGTTTCATTCACTCTTCTGTGAACGGCTGTGTAATCAATTACAGGATGTGACAGGGATGTTCTTTTACTGTAGTATCTCTTCCCTTCACTCCCAGTCATGTGACTTATGCTGCATAGGATAGCCTCCAATAGTGGTCAACCAAATTGGGTCTTTCAGTGGTCGACGCTGTTATTTAAAGAGTGCCAAGGCTGATGGCTAATTATTCGGCAGATTATTTTTTGTATTAAAAAATATATACACTGTATAAAATTAAACTCAAGAAACAAATGCTTAACCTTCGAACATTAATAAAAACACAAAATAGGAAAAATACCTTTTATATAAATTAGAAATTAAAACACCAGTTTTTCATATACTGTGGATTAACAAATGGTAGCGGCAAACTGGTAAGCTGTACAAATCAAATAACTGTTTTTAAGAATTCCAAACTAAGCAATAAACAATTAATTAGGCAAATAATTTAATAAGTCTAATAATAAACCAAACGACAGATCAATACATTTGACAATTCAAATAAATGAAACTGAAAAAATGCACATAGTAGAATGTTGTTATATGTTCAGTAGCAACTAAGTATACAATTTTGCAGTTTGAGACATTTTAGATGACTTTGTAAAATATGGTTGTGTTGAATGTTAAAGTGGATATTAGTGTTCCAAGGCAGACTTTTGAATAAGCCTCTTGTACAGTGTGTATCACGGTTTACACTCACTCGAATTGTGTGCTGTGTGAACCACTACTTCTACGAGACGACGGATTACAAAATGTTCCGTCGTATATATGAGAGTCATAAACATTTGACAAACTATAAAACTGTTTTAATAGCGCAGGAAATAAAATAGCAAGAAAAGGGCCGCGACGGGCCGTTTTTGCGAGCGGGTGAAGTCGGTCCGAGTAAACAGAGATTTCACGGTTGTTTACATAGTATTCTTACGGCCATGAGGTACCAACTAATGTTGAAAACCGTCAAACTAAACCTGTATGCACTGAAAAGTGACTGAATGTACTCATTCCTGGATCTTGCATTGCATCATCTGAAATTTCTTGCATTTTTGTACTGATAGATTCCAATAATTTTTTTTTGCTGATATTGTGGTTTTAGTCACGAGGAAATGAGGTACAACCCTGTTCTTATTTATTTAAATTTATCAACGTTCATTAAAAGTCAGTTGAATTGATTGAGTCTTGAATCTGTACTAAGTTACGTGATTGTTGGTTGCTTGTGTATTTGTATTGATAGATTTTAATTTTTTTGATTGCTCTCACTGTGATTTTACTGACGTTGAATAAACAAGACATACGATGAACAGATAAGTTTTGATCTCATACATTTCGGCTAAATTTAAAGAAATGCAGGTAGCCTAACCGAGTAGGTTCTATTATTGTTCTTTGTGAAAATTAAATTGTCCTTTTTTCCTGAACCTACATGTGACAAGTTTTGTTCTGTACAGTACATAGGCAGTTATTGAATACAAGCATTTTTACTTTGAATATGGCGCCACCCTGTGGCCTGGCTGACATGGTGTTCCATGCCCCCATCATTGGTCCTTTATGTTCACCCATGAGTAGCTTATCAACATAAGGGCTACTGTTCTATGGAGGGCTATTTTTCTCAAAACGAAATAAAAAATACAAATTTTAATATTTAAATAACACTCATTCCGAAAAGTGAAATTCATCTAAAAACACAAGAACCGGTTATTATGAGAAAGTGAAATTACTTTAGGGCAGCACTGTTATTATGAAAAATGTTTAATAATAATGAAATCAGACCAATAATATCTTTTCAAAATAAAATGGCTTATCTAAATTTCATTGTGGCTTTTCAAAATAAAACGTCACGTTTAAGAAATTAGGCATTTAATTATATATTATTCAATGATTTCATTTTGAGTAAATGGACCTCCATACTATTCCAGGCTTATCTCCTAGTGTTCATGCCACTTAGAAGATATACAACCAAACTCCCTGCTGGCTGCCAACCAGCTAACATCTTCACAGGTGACACAGAGGCAGACGTGCTCTGGTTCTCTGAAGAATCACAGGCTTTCATGCTGCATTCCTGGTTCGACAAAAGACCTCTATCTCTTTGCACCTCCACTGATCTTGCTACACTGTGGGGCTGCCCTGAATGGGGTCTCCCCTGCAACCCTGTGACACAGTGCAGATCAGCTGGCAAACCCACAACTGTGTCTGGTCCTGAACTGGTTTCAAGTTGCCACCATTGTCCCAGTCACCAAGAAAGGCAAGGTCACTGCACTTAATGGTTGTAGGCCAGTCGCTCTGAGACTGACAGTCATAAAACGGTTTTAACATCTGATATTGGGACACTTCTAGTCCAACACCAACCTCCTTTGCAACCTAGTACAGTTTGCATACAGGGCAAATCACTCAGTCGAGGATGTGATTAATATGTGCTTTCACCACATGCTCCAACACCAGTGTGCATCTCAGATTCCCATTAACACTATTAACCTGAAGCTGCCCTGCACAAAGCTACTCCAGCTGGCCACACCCCCTACACCTGTCAGTGGATAACTAACAATGCATGACGCTGGCACCCCATCCCTGTGGTTCCCTGCACATCAGCACTAGTATATCCCAGGGCTGAGTTCTCTCTCATCTGCTGTTCCCAAATGACTGTCTCACTACACCAAATTCACCAAAACCAATACACTTGTGGATGATACCACTATAGCGGTCCTCATGTTTAATAATGATAAGACCTGAGCGTCTTGTAACACGGGGCGCTCACAACACTCGAGAGGTAGAGGAAATGATTGAGGTCTTCTGTACACTCCTGCTGCTTGCATCCTCCTGAAAATCCATGGCCAGGCCATGTCTGCGGCCCAGTCATTCTAAGTTCTGGGACCAGATCACCAAAACCTCCATCACTAAGAAAGCCCAGCAGAGATGCCCCCCATTCTTCTTAACGTGCTGCATGATTATTTCATCTTTTTCCTTTTGTTTTCTGACTGACAGTATTTTATGCCACCCCCAGTACCACACACATTTCACAACACCAAGGTAAACCCTGGAGGCCATGACAGGTCCACATGTGTCGACCACCTTACCTTCTGTAGCTCACGGCGGTTCTCCTCCTGGATGTGTTTGTTCCGTTCCTTCAGCTCTTTCTCTCCTAGGTGGCCGATGCCTTTTAGCTCCAGAGCCTGCCGGAGCGACACATTAGCAATCATTTAGAGGAACGTGTCTAAATAGAACGACCCTGTTTGAATTCTGACTGCCACGGACATTTACATGATTTTCAACAGGACAGAGTCTCTGGGATTCATTCACAAATGTTATCTGGCCAACAAGCTTATCCTGCTTTCTGAAACCACGGCAACTTCATGTTTGCTCAGCATTCCTCATATCACGATCAACCTTCTGCTTTTACCTTTTGCCATTTGAAGGTGCCCAGCAGATTGTTGTCTCCAAACGGGTTATCCGTGTTAGTGTAACCCATGTACTCTTCACTCCAACCCATCTTCTCCCGCTTCTTTCTCTCCTTGGCTTCTTTCTTAGCCAGCCGCCGCGCTCTCTTCTCCTCGGGTGTTTCCAGTGCCTTCATCATCTCCTTCTGCTTCTTCTTCTCCTCCTTGGCTAAGACACACGTGTCTGGCCCTGGGGAATCTTTCCTGCGAGCTGCCGGTGAGCCCGAGGACTGGGACGACACCGAGGAGTCAGACTGAGAGCGCCTGCTGGACCGCTCATCTCCTCGCTCCCGTCCTTCACTTTTCTCTGCTTTCCTGTCTCTGTTCCTCTTCTCTTTCTCCCGACTTCTCCTCTCCCTGTCTCGCTCTCTCCTCCGTCTCTCCCGGCTGCTGCTCCTATTCCCTCTTTCACGGCTTCTCTGTCGGTCCCTGCTCTTCCTCCCCCTCCTCCTCTCCGTGCTGGAATCCGAACCCGACGGCGAGTGGGTTCTGGTCTCCTTTTTCTCATCCATGTGATGTTTCTTTGTCTTCTTTCTCATTCCCGCTGTGTCGTTTTCTGATGCAGAGCTGAGGGAACACATTGTGACGAAAAAAAATCCTCATTGATTTACGACTGTCGAATAGTTTCAAGGTAATATTTTTAGGATTACTTAGTACAAACAGTTCAAATACGTGCGATTTTCTATCAAGAATTCCGTTGTAATAGTCAAATCGTGAACGTGTGGCGGTCCTGGAAGACACTGTGCCCGGGTGTCACCCCCCTAGGCCAGGATTCGCCACTTGTTGCACGACAATAATGACGTCGGGGAAACACACATACCTAGATCCATCCTTCGCTGCGTATTTTGTTCTCAAACCGTGTTCCCCACGCTTATGTGAAGTTCTGCCGCTGCTGTCTGACACGGTGCCAGGTCCACCTCCGGAGCTTCGTGAACCGCTACTGTCGGACCGTGCTCTCCTCCGGGACTTCTTTCCATCTTCAGCTTTTCCCGAACGAGGCCGATCGCCTCTTGCATCAGGAGATGGGCTTCTGTTTCTTTTTGTTTCGGACTGATATCGAGACCCTGACCTGGATCTTGATCTGCTGTGTTTCCTCGAACCCATAACGAACTAGCTAACGGGGGGGACCTTCTTCAACGGAGTCGCGTAAATATGTTGAAAAGTAGACGGTTTCAGTAAACAAAACCGAAGGGGAAGTCATGTAATAAACTAATATATTGAATATATGGAAATAAAAAAATTCAGTGTTGATTAAATAGTTTCAGAAAATCTGCAGGCACCATTTTTGAAGTCAGGCTAAACAAATGGCCACACCGTTGGGGCCTAGTCTGTCAGGCAAGCCCCGATTGCGCATGCGTGGTTGTTTTCTTACCAGTAGCTTGAGGAGTGTGACGCTATAGAGAATTTATATGAAATTCTAAGTTCAATCTCAAAGGCAACATGAAAAAACGTTTTCTAATTATTCAATAAAGAAAAATGTGCACAAAATTCTGTTTAACTATAATTACAACAAAAGTCTTGGTATATTATTTTATACTTACTTTTTATGCACTATAAGGCTGCTGAAGGTAATTAACAGATGTTATGTGTAAAGTTAAAGTGAATAACTCCATTACTTATATTGTTTGAAATTATTCGTGCTTGTATGTTGGTATAGGCTTACATTGTAAACATTGCTCCTGGCAAGTGCTCAAAAAAAAAAAAAAAAGCTTCTGAAAGACGTAACCTTGACGCTAAAGTAGCTTTCAGGCAACTTAGCAATGTTTTCCTGCATAACCAGCACAGACCACGTACGGCATCACATCATAGGAAGAAACAGACTATATGTGTTGACACACGGCTGATATCACACCACCTCACAGACGTACGGAGGACCATTGACAGTACTGATTTTGTCTTCATTTTTAAAGTCAGCTAAAAGAGATTTCCTACACCCCAGGAAAGACGGATTAATCAGGTCACCTTCAGTTAAAGGCCTGTTGCTCTTTACATTTTGTGCTGTCTTATATGATGCATCTGTAATGGATTCACTCCTTTATTTTGCCACACAGAAAATGATGCTGGCCACAAATGCTGTCTAGAAGTGAGTGGATTTAACTTTCTCTTAAATTTCTCTGAGAACATATTATTTTCCAAAGCAGGCGGAAGAGGTTTCTTGGTGACATTTGGCAATGCTATACTTCTCTGACAAAGCCGACACAGAGGCTTATTGTTCATTTCACTGAATATAAATTCGTCTGACTTTCCTTTGATAAATGACCTGTGCTTGTCTGAAATTTTGCATTTTGCTATCTCCTTACTGTCCTGACCTGTAGCTCAGTAAATTTCGTCTTCTGATCGCGCTTTGAAATGGGCAGCAAATACGTACGATAAACAAGTGCGCCCTCTTTTGACGGATGGTTGAAAGTGCAAGCGTTGGCATGAATTTGATTCTAAAAATGATTCATACTCGAATACGCTTTTTACTACCAGTGCCCGGAGGCCACAAGATAGGTGGTGGAGGGCTGCTTGTGGCCCATGGGCCACGTGATGAGTAGCCTGGCTTTAACATTTACACAGCCATATTGTTGTGGTGGATTCACTTCTAGGCATAGCAATGATGAAAGCAGCATTTTTGATTGATTTTGATAGTTCAGCATTCCCAGCTCAGGGGGTTAATCCCCTTTTCTGGAATCAACATGTTGAGGCTGCGCAAAACCTACACTTCCTGACTAACACAAAATTCTGAAGCCTTCATATATTGAATTAAATACATAAAACAACAGACATGAATCAATGTTTTGTTTCATGCTGTATTGGTCCAATTTGGGGTCGCACTTGTCCCTGACGTCCGAGTTCATGATGCTGCAGTTCTGAAGGGGGCCCCCAATTGAGGTGGGAAGGGGACAAACAGACACAGAAATGGTTTGGAGCACGTTCATGCTAGGTAGGGGTGGGAGGGACACAACTCCCCAGCAAAGGCTATATGTCTGCCCCCCAGTCAACTACACCCATTGCCCTGCAACTGAAAGCAAACAAAAACACCTCCCTTCAGAAATGGACATGCTGGAGTTTTGGACATTTTGAAACTCATTTACTTTTTAAAAAAAATAATTAAAATCCAGGAGCTGAAAATGGAAGACAGTAACCCACAGAGTCGTATACGCAAATATGTTCTGTGTTAGAGTGGCCTTAGTCAATGTGGATTTTAACATCATGAACAGTGTACAGCGATGGTACAAAACAAGGTAAAACCTCAAACGCTAAAGAAACCACAGACAATTAAACAAATTTGTTCAAATTTTATTTACATTAGATAAAATGGGGAGGAGGAAAAAGAGATGGTGGCATGCTTGATTTCGCTGCAAGTCTAGAACCATGAACAGGTGGTTCACCCCATGGCTACTGTCTTTCTCCTGTCTGTCATAGCCAGTTGAGAAAGATGAGGCTGCTGCTTTGTGATGACTTGGGAACCTTAGTCGTTTCTGCTATGGACCCAGTTTCTCTGAAAGACACACATGCTCATTTTAGGATGTGAAACAATGGAGGAATGGGTACAAGGAAAGACTGCATTCTCCAGGACATGCAAACACTGTAGTCTAACTGCTGCTTCTATCAGAAAACAAACTGGAAAGTTCTGCTGGATCTTAGTCAAATCAGGTAGATTTATGGAGTCAAGAGAGGCTTAGGTGTGATACAGGGTGATATGAATACGGTCGAGACGAAGGGGAACTGAGGTTAGGATGTCCTAGTCTCAGCTTGTAGCACAGAGGTCCAACCTGCAGAACTCCCCCACATTAAAGCTGCTGAAATGGTCTTTCTTAACCCACCCCAAACCCACACAAGCCAGGGCTGGATACAAGGGTGGGTGTCCAGGTGGCTGTGACAGTTAACACACAGTCAGGGGTCAAGCCTACACAGACTGCCAAAAATCAGGCAGAGCAACTGCAATGTCTTACTTCTGTGAAAGGCCAGTGCACTTTCAAACAAGCACCAAAACACTATAACAGGCAGATTCAACATATCTGTTTCACTCCATTGCACTAAAATGTAGCAATGGACAGCTGGTCAAAGACTATGGGGACAAGGAAAGGCGTGTCATCAGAAGTGGCACAAATGAAGCAGCTGTGACCAGTGAGGAATTGAAATTACCAGTCTTAGGTTCACCACATCCTGCAGCATGATGCGAATATGAGGTGATGACGACGTATCCTCAATGACCATCTCCAGCTGCTGGAAATACTGGTCCATGACATTCTGTGGACAGTAAGAGCAGTGGTTGAGCTCACAGTTTCATGATGGCTGTGGACATGTAATGTATATCACAAGTGTTGTATATAGAGGGGTACCTTAGCCTTCCCCGTGTCCAACTTCCTGCCAGTCATGTATAGCAGAAGGCAGAGGCACTCCAGGGACTCCTCATCGCGATCCTTCAATAGCTTGTCCAGGCAGTGATGTATGATCGGCTCCGTTAGCATTTTCAGTTTAAACAGTTCGCCAATTAACTTCACATTGCCGATGGACCGTTGCCGGGCCCTGCACTTGGCATCCTCTGCCTTCTTTGTAAGATGCTGCTGTTCCTCCTGGGAATGAGACACACATCAGAAAGGGTGAAGATGAGGGAGGTGAAATTCAAACAGCCTCCAAGTTTTCAGCATATTTTAGTGCTATTAGAACACTGGCCATTACAATCTACTGACCACGGATGCAGCATCCAGCTCCTTCTACATCTTAAAGGTCTCATCACTCACCTTGTCTTTCTGAAACTCCTGCTGGCAGCGATTGAGCAGCAGTGTACGGAACATCACCGTCGTTTCTGGATTGCTGGCGGTGGGGACTCTGACCTGGGAGGGTGGGGATAAGAGAGGGGCATTAGAGAAAGCACCAGGTCTACAGCCAGAGAGCAACACCACACGGTTTTGAGAACAAAAGGATGTAAACAGCTTCTGGCTCTTCAATCCCATCACAAATGTCAGTGGCCGAGACACAAGATAGAAAATATACGTCATCACTGGAGCACAGAACACCATTACAGTCGGTAGAAACTTACCCTCATGAGAGGATAGCTCATTTTAGCATAGCTACTGGAGTTGATGGGATCAGTGACGGCCTTTTCATACACTAGGTTAACAACACCCTGGAGCCTCTCCTCAGTATCAATGGTAAACTCCTGCATTTGTACAGTAAGCTGCTGGAGCGTCTCCGGTGTGACCCTGTTGAGCATCTTCCCAACATTAAAGAAGAGTTCCTGAGTGTGCATGGCCTCAGGCTGGCATTGTTCTGAAAGAGCGAGAGAACAGTTCATTAAAGTACCTTACCAGCCAGACTGAGCCAAATCATCGCATTCTGAAAAACTTTCACAGATGCAGGAAAGAACCTTATGTATTTATGGTCATATTCCTGCGTCTCTGGTTCAGTGTTCTCGGCATTGAGCTTACCCTCTTCCTTCGCCCCCATCACTTTGACTTCCACAGTGACAGGCTGGGCAGGCTGTGGCTCTTTTGTTTCGGTGTCGGTGGGACTAGACGGATCTGATTCAGTGCTATTGTCCAACACCTGCTCCTGGGAGGGTAGATGGCTCTGTGGCGGGGGCGTGTCCTCCCTTTCACCAGCAGGTACAGACTGATTTGCGGCGGCAGGGATGACCTCGGCTGTCGTAGAGACATTGAGATCCTCACTTTGAGGGACCGTGTCAGGCTTTGTGATGGGGATCACATGGCTCTCAGATACAGCCCGGGACAAGCTGCCCATCTCAGGCCCCCCAGTGGCAGTCAGCTGTAGCTCCTCAACATTAGTGTTGACAGAGGTCTTCTCCGGTGACAGTGGCACCTCTGATCCTAGAACAGCAGACTAAGAGATGGAAAAGCAGTTGATCTTGCTGAGTTACAGTCCCAATATGCAAGAGCCTCACAAAAAAAAAAAAAAAAATTTCTGTCATCTGTCTTACCTGTAGGGGGGTTGGAGTACAGGTGGTCCTCCTGTCCGGCATGATCTCTTTGGTAATGTCACGGTCTCTCCAACTGGGATCTCTTATTCTCATCTGTTAAAGGAGACACAACAGAATCAGAGTGAAGCCAGTGAATGCAGCGATATAGGGGGAGGGGGCTGAAGAATTCTATCCGCTCACTCAAACCCGGGCCCGCCTCCTAGGTGATCTTTTCTGAACATCATTCTGACCGTGATCAAAGCCAGTTCTCAGAGTACCCACCTGGGCGTAGACATCGAGCAGCTCCACCTGCTCATGTTTCCGTGTGGTCAGAATCTGCTGGGGGGCTGGGGCCCACTGCTGCTGTGGTGGTGGGTTGGTCATGGCTGGCACGGCTGGTACAGATGGGGGGTACTGCAGCAGGGGTGCATAGCAGGGACCTGTTGAGGGAAGCCTTGTGTTAGCAGCTGCATCAGCATCCAAAGTCACATGGTCAGTCAGCTGACTGTGACTGGTCTTATACATTCAGGAGTGGGAACAGAACTAAAGAGTAATATAATTTTAGCAACACCTATACATAGTCTAACCCAATTGCCCCTTGCAATCCAACATTTAGCAGTTATTTCATTTAATAAACTGAAATGAGCTTAAAAGAATCCACCTACAGGGATAAAGACCAGAGGTAGAGACATTTCACACTTGTCTGGCTGTCACAGTCAAGGAGCCACCAATGAGAAACTGAGGGCTCAGACCACCGCTAGCACCGTGGGCCTGCCTCCCACCACTCTGCACCAACACTTAGCCCAAAGCCCCCGCGGTCTCGGTCGGTAGATGAGACCCCAAACAGGCCCTCTTACCATAAGTACCATACTGGGCATGGCCGAATTCGGGGTAGAAGCCTGGTGTACCAGTGGCATCCGGATACGACTGCGTGAGAGAGAGAGAGGAGTAAGATTAAGATCACAAGCCCCTTTTATTCTTTGCAGCTGGCAAGGTTTCCCCTCCCTTGACAAGCTGTATCTCAGTCACAGGTCCCTAGAGTGAAAAAATGCAGGTCAGGACAGTTATACGATGCAGGACCTGCTTCTGAACACTGTGAAGGGCAGAAGGTTCTGGAGGGATCATGTGGCTAGCATGATACATTGAGCCAAGGCCTGACTAGCCACATCACTACACCAAAAGGGGGCGCTTTGAGCCACACCAGGACTAACCTGATCGAAGGGGATGGAGTAGGTGGAGGGGGCCTCAAATTTAGTGAAAGGCCTGGGCTGCTCTGGAACCATGACCATGTCAAATCTTTGCTGGCAGATCAGCTGTGGTCCCATAGGGAATCCTTGATAGCTGCATGGATCTGTAAAGAGAAGGGAATTTTAGTTAGACAGATTCACAACAAAGATACTCCAGAGCATAGCTCCATGGGCTGGGACAAGCAGTCAGTAACAATGGGGGAAAGGGGTCTGCCAATCTGAATACCCACAGAGAATGGCTGTGCTTCCTCACAATACAAGCCTTCTAAAACGTGAGACCCCCAAATGAAAGTAAACCAGAGCTAGGGACCCCCTACCACATGCGTCATCCTAGGACACAGGCGCCACAGAGACGGTCGAGCACCCACATGAGGAAGTCTCAGAATTAACGTCTTCATGCAACAACTGCTCGCTAATCCAGAAGTAAAACATCGCTAGAAATAACCTCCGAAATGAACAGCACCTGCATTGTCAGTAGCTCCAAACATTCACCACAGTACATGTTCTTTTACAATCTTTGCATTAATGACTGAGGTCTCAACCAAAAGAACAGACTATAGTCATGAGCAGATTGGGGTGAAGGAAAGAGAACATGCAGTATGTAGCAGACTGAAGG
>JAACJT020000036.1:10489021-10560760 GCA_009936485.2 Gymnarchus niloticus
CCTTAGATGGAAAAAAGCTGTTTTAGTGATACTGCTGATGTGAGCATTTAATGACAGGTCTGGGTCAACTAAGACACTAAGATTTCTAACCAATATGCTTGGTTTAAATGAACATCCATTAAATTTAACATCAGCCACCTCTCGAAGCACCCTACGACCAAGCAGCATAACTTCTGTTTTATCTTGGTTTAAGAGCAAGAAATTTCTGGTCATCCATAAATCAGGCTTTAAGTATTTTAATACTGAACAGTGTTTTTTCAGTCAGAATCATTAAATGGTTTAAAATAACCAGTCTTCATAATGAAATAAAATCTGATTAGAAATGTAAAGTGTTCACTTTATGTTAAAAACATTTTTGTCCTAATTATTGTTGTCACTGGTATTACTAAAACATTTTAATACATTTTTGAGCTATTCTTTCATATTCAATTTAACTTCTTGTGCCACAAGGTCAGTGGCAAAGGGGCTTTTCTGTGCTTTCACTGGTAAGTTGATTCAGTCTTACCATCCATAAAATTATCTATAATTTCACATATCCTAAAAATATTTCACTGGTGCTATGGCTTTTAAAGCTCAGTACTTAGTATGGGTTTAAAAGTAACTGTTGTTAGGTCATGGCATCACTTAGAGAAACTAATGTGGACAGAAGACAATTTCATGAACCAACATGCAAAAAAGGAAGTCATTCCAATATTAGTGTAAAAAACTCATGTGAAAAGGCAGGGTCAGATTCAGCGTTCCTTCTGGGTTGTAGCACACTGATTGCCGTACCCACTCTGCTTTCAGTCAGAATCGAGAGCAGAGGCAGAGTCGGCAGTCATTTAATTAAGAGCAATATCTTGGGGCTGTTTCTTACTTGTATATTTCTGAATATGACCTGACTTGCTTGACTAAGTACACTGACTCGATATGACTGACTTGAAGGTCAGGAATTGAGACTTGCTCATGACTTGCACAGGTGTGAATATACTCCCACCCTCGGCTCAAATCTTTCAACACTGTGAATTAACAGAGTCTTCTGACTTTTGATAAATCGAAACCATTCAGGATATAGGGAACGAGTAAAAAGATGATTCTGACCATTCAGACCTCTCTAAAGCTCATCTCTTTTGTGTTATTTGTCAACTATCCTGTCCATCTTTCTTTGTCAGAAAGCTTCACCTTGTACAACTGTTGATGCTGAAAAACTCATTTTCTACACTGCTGTTATGAAATAGGTCTTTTGCTGATTTTAATTTCTAAACAAAGATGGTGAAGGCTTGCACAAATGAAAAGTAGAAATTTAGCTATTCATTTGTGTTAGGTCAGTATAATTTCCTTATGATATACCAAGTTAAAAATTGGTAAATTATTGTTAATCAAACTGAATCAATATCACTGTGCAAACGTCACTCAAAGCTGAACTGTACTGCACATACAGAACGCCCTTGTATATAAACTCTGACACAATGTACTACACATTCGACTGGTGTAACACCACCCAAACTGGAAGTTTTTGCTGATAGATCCAAACATCAATTACTGAAGTGTGCTTATGATAATAATAATCAGTACTTCAGTCATCCCCATAGGGAAATTCATAGTTTTCATGCTTTTCCCCCTATCTTGCCCTCCAAGTTGAGAACCACGGGGTCAGTGCACAGGCAGCCAGTGTCCAGCACCACTAGAGAAATTCACGTTAAGGGCCTTACTCAAGGGCCCAGCGGTGATATGAACACTCTTGCTGGCTGTAGGACTTGAACCTGTCGACCTTTAGATCACAGGCAGAGACACCTAACCCGCCCATCTTGAACTTGAACTTTATAGAATTCAGCAGAATGACTGAGGATCTGCTCTTTGCCAGGGACCCAATGAAATATTAACAAAATGATTTAGTCAATTTTATTAACCAAACAAACACACACTCATGGGTATCAGGGAAATGCAAACATATTTTAGTTTTATTGACATAACAAAACAGCTAGTGATTTTTGCAGGCATGAAAATCATAGCTGCATTTTTTCTTGAAGATTTTCCTTTTAAAAAAGTGCAATATTTTTAATGAATACAAAAAGTTACATCAATGCCATTACACAACACATGTATATGTCCAGAGCAAACATATCCCTGCAAGAACACAGGTAAAGTGCAAATTGAAGATAAAATGAAAAATTAAAAATACCTTTCGATCCAGCCAATAAGATTTTGATTAAACAGTCTGAGGAAATATGTAGGTAAACTGGCATGGAACATTTGACTAAGCCCAGGACGGCACAGACATGTGCCTAACTAGCAAAAATAGACAACTACTTTCCACTTCAAAAATGAGGAAATTATGACACATAAATGCAATGCCTTGCCCATGGTGCCGATACACAAATATCACCATGTCAGCTGTGTGTGTGTCTCACAGTTTCCAAAAGACTCCACTGGAACACAAAGATAGCAGCAACTATTTGGAATTTACTGGTGTTTAGCATGAGGTGCTAAATCTGCATGTGAACTCTGATACTATGCAATTGACATACATTTCCTGTGTCTGTGTTTTGGTGTTGGGGCAACAGTAAATTGCCAAAAAAAAAAAAAAAAAAACCACAGCACATCGATGTATATGTATTTTTAAAGTTTGTTGATCTCAGATTCATTGTCTAAGTGCTACTATTCAATCCATTCCTCACAAGCTTGATCAGAGACCTAAAGCCTGGTCATAAGTTTAACGATTGCTGCTTTACAGCCACTACACATGCAGATAAAGATGAGACAGTCCGGTTTTTTGGTCATACCTTGTCCAACGCACTAAAAGAACCACTCGAGAGTGACACAGGTCAACATATCTATACAATCATCCAGTGAAAAACAGCTATTCATTTTCCAAGAGATAAAATAAACTCCTCCTGCACCCATTTTTATTTTACTTTGGTGGCTTCAGAGTAAAATCAAAATGCTGCTTGTCTGAGGGTGCACATTTGTCGAAATGCAAATTAACAGCTTTATTATTAAAATATAATGAACTAAATTAAGAGCCCTATTAAACATATTAATTAAAAATGTTAATTTAGCCACTTGATGATACAATCAACTGTGTGTTTTGAATAGTGATGGGACAAATGAGGCTTCAAAACCCTATTGCCAGCATTGCCTGGTAGTTTGAGTTATTCCCACCAACCACGGGTGTGGAAGCCTCATTTACTGCCAGCATTGATTGATTGGTTCAGGATACTCTCACCCATTATGGATTTTGAAAACTCACTTAGCACCTGTATTGACTGTAGTTCAGCATAGTCCTACATAGGGGGTTTGGAAGCCTCATTTGTCCCATCACTGGTTTTGAATGCACGATAAACTAAAAGCCTTTGTTCTTAACCAGAAACATCTTTAAAAACAAAGTAATAATATTCTTAACTGTGCTGTGAATTACATATTCAGACTGAGGCATCATGCAAACTGGGTTATTTTAGCATGATCATCTGAGACAGACTGTCTATTAGGAGAAATAAAAGTTTAAGTACTCAAAGTAAATTAGAGTAGTAGAAGATCTGGCAAAATATTTAGTTTGCTACATTACAGTGAACAGTCCTACAGTAATTCTAAGCACTGTTCTATAGCATTTGAACAATAAATATTCACTCAACAACCTAAAACCCATGCTATTAATATTACCATTACTATCTATTAGCCAGCATGTCAGTTAGCTGCCAGGATGAACTCACACACACAGTTACCCATGACATTTTGACATTAATAGAGTTCTATTCATTAACTGCTTACCTTTTCCCCAGAGTGAAAACAAAAACATTGACCACTTTAACTGCTTCACATGTATTCTGAGAATTCTATTTGCTTCTGTTTCTTCATAATCCCAGGCAAGAATTCCACATCTGAGCTGTCCCTTTGCTAACTTCTTAATATGCACATCACAAAACATAAAATTCCGTGATGGTATTTTTTAAGGTATCAGGTTACACAAAAAATAATGGAATCCATTCCTCACATTTGTCCCAATTAAGGTATGTGGCCAACTGAAATATGGCATATACATGGATGATCTTTTCTTTTGAATAAAACATTTCCCTCTGGCATATTACTGACTTTAAAGTATCAAGAGTTTAACCGCAATTTCACCAGTATTGAGGTAAATACATTGAACTGTTCTGAGTCTCCCTCTGCTGTTCAGTTAGGGTATTACCATGGACCATTTTCCGGGTAGCTGGGCACTGCAGTAGGATACTGAGGCAGGCTAGGCCCGCTGGGGATGGCATTGAAGTCGGACTCCTTGACAGGGGCACTTTTCCAAGCACCGCTGCTCCATTCTTCTTGAGCATGCTGAAGACTGCCTCCACTGCCCCGATACAGGCGATGTACCTGTCAAAGTGGGTTTGTAAGTGGTTGGTATCTATGTGGGCATGATAAATACTTATGTACTCTATAATGTATTACCATTACTTGTGAGACAATTTTTAGTGAATTTTCCATCAGTGCTGTTGTGCTCCAGGAGAAGGTCAGTTTTAGTCAACCAAACATGTTGATAAACCCGCACAAGGTTACAAACATCCACACTGACTCTGAGCGCGTGGCTGGAATGAGCAGCTCTTAAAGAGCGCCTCTGTTTCAATAGCCACATTACGAGATGTACATTCCTCACCCTAATCAGAAGCAGGCCCATCAGTACTGCCACTAGGGTGAAGAGAAGGGCAGAGAGAAGCATGACCACAGCAGAACCCACATTGGAGCTGAAAAACAGGACTGACACAACCCAGCCACTGGGGCCCGAGGTGGAGGGTGGGGATGGTCACAGCAGGAAGGGGGTGGAGTTATAACTCACGTTAATAATTGGTCAAAAATCACCTGTGAGGAGTTTCCTATCCAGTATCTAGTGTACAATTTAACATCACCCCCCAGAATAGCTTTTTCAGGAAAGTACTGGCATTTTTAACTCATTTAAACATGAATCATTTGGGGAGGAACTCCCCTACACTCACGATGTGCCCCAGCCAGAGATGCCCACGGCCTGGATGACAACAATCACAAACTGGAGGAAGAAGATGAAGAAGAACGTCATGAAGTTAAAGGAACTGTCCGCCCTGCAGGAAAAGAACACGGGATCTTATTTGCCTTCTTGTTTAGCCCCAAAGACTTTTCTTTTTGCTGTATTACACACCGTTGTCCCCAAATGACCCAAGCAACTGATGATCATTGTTCATGTGTCAGCCACAGGTGAAAGATGTACTAATGCCATGTGCCAGGGGAAAATTGCCTATGCATTATACGTAATGTCTCACCACAGATGAGAAAGTAAAGGTGATTTGTCAGTTTCAGAACTGCATCCTCTGAGTCAGCATGACAATTTTCAAAAAAAGCAGCTGAAAGTCAGCGCGCAACACAACAACCAAAACAAAACGCAAAAGAAATTCACTGAATGTGATCCAGAAGAGAAGCATGAGTAATAACATAATTGAGTTTACTTCACAATACAATCAGCTCTTTTGTCAAGAAAATGACTGAGGTTTCAATCAAGCATATCTAACATAGTGTACATCTCTCAGATGTTGCTCTTCCATTATGATAAATTGCTTTTTAAAGCAATCAAAATTAATTTGCAATTGAGTTTTTATGTCATGTGACAGTGGGTTTTCACTTAAAAGCATTGTAATTTATTTGATTACATTTACTATTTGAGAATAGTTCTTTTTCTAATTGGCCTCCCCGAACAGGGGGTACCCCAGCCTTGTGCCCCCATGAGCCTGAACAGGATAAGTGGTTAGGAGATGTATTATTCTTTCATTCTCCCATTCGTCTCCATTTGCACCCTAATCTTCTATAAAAAACTTAATTAATCCCATCAGCCTCACCACACGAGACACCAGCATCTCATTAGCTGTGTCCACCTCCCTGTGCTGTTATTCCACTAGCAAGAGGGCTGCAGCAGTAACATAATGTGGAATTCTGACCCCTGCTTCAGGACACACATGGTTCTCATTGGTGCATCACTGACAATGAGAACATTCTGATTATGATGGAAATATTAGACTTTAACTCAAAACACTTTGTTTTAGAATACTGTGTGTATTACTAGCTGAGTGAAGTCGAATCAGACATAATGTCATCAGAACTGGCTGATACGCTCAAGAAGTATCTGGTATTAGTTCTGCCCTAAAATCCAAACTGGAACACAACTAAAATGATAGAAAAATTTGGAGAATGAGGCTGGCTTTTTAAAAAGGAAGTGCCGTAGACTGCATATGTATATGAGCGGCTGAGCAGAACTTACCGGAAGGCCTTATACAAGGGTCGGAACCAGCAGGTGTAACTGCATGGGCTGAAGAGCAGCAGCCACAACAAGGAGAAGCCAAAATTGCCTCCACTGCCCCCACCTGCCCACCAGGCTAAGCAGGACACCATGTTCACACATAATGTAATCGAGTACACTGCAGCAAGAAGAAAGGGCAAAAGATAACTGATTTTAATAATTATATGAACCGTCAAAACAGTACAGACAATAGAAATCATAATGCACGTTAGATTTTGAATGTCTGAAAGATTCCTATTTAAAAAATGTTCCAAAAATATTCACTGACTGCAAATCATGCATTCAGATTAAAACGCACTTCCACTCACAGATCCAAAGGTTATACGCCCTATGAACAAGCTGGCGATGCTGTGCAGGAATCTCCTCCTCCACATTTTGATAGAAGCAGGGCTTGATGGGTAGCATCCAAGGCATCGGAGGAAAATTGTTCACACGTTCTAAGAGCACAAACACAGAACCAAGAAAAGGGTGTTTGCTGGGGGATTTCCTTTTCCAGATTTGAGGTATTTTGATTATTTGAAACCATGGTTATTTCAGACTCACCTGACATTCTGACGACTGTTTTGGTGTTAATTTCTCTATTACAGTACACAAACATGTAAATGTCAGTTAACTCTTTTTCCAGGATATTCTTTCTAATTATTGATAGGAAATGTGTATTCTAGTGTGATTATCGTGCATAATGTTATTTTAACAGAAAAACACGGCAGACATTTTGTCATCCACAGTAAGATAAGTGACCACAGCCATCTGGTCCGTGTTCAGGTAAAGAGCACCTGGATGGCATCACTACAAGTGGAAAAAAGAACTTTGCAGCAGAATACTGCTGCAGTTATCATGGCAATAATAACTGAAAACGCTTGATATTTTGAAAAATGGGTCTTTCGTTTTCTGTGCTTACTTGAAAACACTCAACAAGAAACTAACCTTCAATTATCAAAATCACACGACAGTAAAACTAGAAACTAATGGCCATTACAACAATTAAAACAGAAAACTGTTTTCCCGTAGACAAGTAAGTTATCATAAATAACACCAAACGCAAATCAGTCATTTAAGTGAGCTCTTTTCTAACTAGCTTGCGTTTCATATTGCCAGGCTCGCGAGCTTATCGGCTAAATGGAGCATCACTCCTTTCAAGATGATTTTGTTCACGGAATGATTGGACTAAAGCAGTCCAAAATCTCCACTTCAGTGAGAACATCAGAGAAGCCTTATGGTAAATACTCCCACGGGTTTTTTGCGTCAGTATAACTGTTTATCATTGCCAAACAAAGAACCCATTTTCAGTAATAATTTATACCTGAAGACCGCTAACTGCAGCTCGGGATGGGCCCGCCCCTGTACGCGCGCTGCGAGAAGGTGACTTCCGGTTTTCTGCGATTTGTAGTTCTTATTCAGTTCCCGGCTTTGCTATCGATGAGAATTGATAAGCTAGTAAACTACAAATCCCAGTGCAAATAGAAAGAAGGCGTGTCTGGAGATGTTCCTTTGGATAGTGGGAGGATACGCACGTTCAATTAATAACCATGTGTTGTTAAAACGGTTGTAGCTCTGATTTGTCTTATTTTATAATTTTTAAGTTAATTTAAATTAGATGAATTTCCTAGGTCAATGCGGCAAATGATAAGAAAGAAGTTAACACGAGCGTCCGTTTGAACGTAAAATTGAGTAATCTATACAAAATATTTAAAATGAATCTACATTTTTGAAAGAAACATGTTAGAAATTAAGGACTGTTCTTAGGATAGCAGAAGTTACATGGAGGTACCGGAGTCGTGTGCAACGTGAACAGGTCGACTGCGAAGTGTTAGTTGACGACAAAAGTTGAAACGACGCACAAAAAAATGCACTAAATGTTTGACAGAGAAAAAGTAAAGACATTGACCAGAAAGTGTTGTGCTGTCACGCAGCGAGACCATGTTAAAATATAACAGCGCCCTCCAATATATTGACACCGTTACTGGAACGATTTTCTTGGTAGGATCCTTCACTATGTAGTGCTGCTGTATGTTGCTGAATGAAGTCGCATTGTACATGATGCAGATTCGTTGATTACCTGGGATATGAAAGAGGCATGATGGGGAGATTCTGATCAGAAATGCTAAGTATTGCAACATCTGTGTACCAATTGTGCTGTCACTGTGTTTTATTTAGGTCAGGTAGGCACAACGACACAAAATTCATTTAATTATACTGTTTATGACACGCATAACCACCGTACGTATGCAAAGTAAGCAAATTTAAATAAAAATATGCTTTGTGTCATTATAGGTGGTCATTCACGCAAAATTTAAGTAAAAGGGTAAAATTTTGAAGCATCTTTGGTGATTTCCTGGACCGTATTTATTCTAAACATTCTGTCCAGTATACCTAGCTATATTACTTAACCAACAAGTAATGCATTTTATGTTTGCTCGCATGTTGCTTGCTTTCATTCCATGTCGGCATAATCACTAGACAAACTGCGTTTTGAATTTGTTTTCAATTAAAAAGTATATGAAGTCATGTTTCTAACTGTTGTGACGAAAAATACATTAAATTGTATAGCGTTAATTTACATCATAAGTGGGAATCTCTTTGCAGTTTACACACCGCGCGATACCATTCGTGGGACAGCGTAGATGACGCGATTATTCGCCAATAGAAATCTTAAAAGTGGGAGGAACTTCCGCTCTGTAACCCCGAGAGTTGCAGGAAGCTACGGTCCAACTCAGCCGCCGTCTCGCGCTGTGTTGTGGGGCGAGAAGCAGGTTTCGTGTCGGCCTCTAAACCGAGGGGTACGAGACATATTAAGCGCCAGGGGAAAGTACATATATTAATAATAGCGGTTTCACGGACAGAGAGATGCCTCACAGTTTTCAGCCTGGGGACCTAGTGTTCGCAAAAATGAAGGGGTACCCCCACTGGCCGGCCCGGGTAAGCCTGCACTGTACCGCGGGGTTTTAGTGATGGGGGGCGTTTGCGTCGCCAGGGGGTTCGGTGTGCGAGCTTTCTGTTTGACACAGACCGAGCAGTCGTGCCTTATCTGTATGCGATAGTTAGGAGTTCCGTTTAGACATTGCATATTTGCTGAAATTTTACTGTCAGCTGATAATGGTTTGTTGTTCTGCAGGGTGTTAGCTTCAGTATGTTAGAACTAATGGAAACCAGTATGTTTTTCATCTTTATCGCTCTCAAGGTGTATATTTTCTTATTGCCACAAGGCTGCAGAGTAGATGAGTTTAGCAGTCTAGAGTGGAAAATAACTACAACAGTTTTCCGTGTGTGGTTTTGAAAGACCCACATTATCTTTTAATAGTTATAAATTGCAAGAAATGCAAACTTAATTAATCTTTGGACTGCACGAATAGTCATATTCTTCTACGATTTTGCAAAAGTCAGTTCTGTAGTTGATACATAACTTATTCAGTGTTTGCAGAATTCTATTCATAGTTACCTTATGCATTTTGAAATCCTCAAAAAAACACATTTTTTCTATTAATGCATTGTAACGATGGTCTACTGTAAGTGTGTACATGTCAAATCTGTAGACTATAAGAAATGAAGGCTGATTCTTGATTCAACATGGAAAGCTATAAACCAACTCCACTTATCAGTCTTTACACCAATAGAATTGTTGCTACAGTCGTAACCACCATTCTGATGCTTTTTTGTTCTGGAGTTCTTGTTTACCATTCAACAAATAAGGATGCCTTGGTGCTCTGTGGGAGAGGAGTGACTGATGAGCACGTTACAGCTGTTTGTGTACCTGGTTTAAAATGTCACGCCCACCTGTTCCCTCCACACAGATCGAAGACGTGGCCGAGGGGGCTGTAAAACCTCCACCAAATAAAATTCCTATCTTCTTCTTTGGGACCCATGAAACGTGAGTACAGCTTCAGATACCCGTGAGTGACAGAAATGTGTGGTGTTGGATATGCGCAGCAGTTTATTTCACATTCATTCACTCTTGTGACTTTTTATTTAATGTGCATCTGTACTCTTTGTCAGCTATCAGTTTGTTGTAGGTTATGTAAAATACTTCTTTTTCTCACTGTTGTTTAAATTTATTCAAAACAGATTCTCAATGAGTTTTTCATAAATGTTTACAATTTTTGATGTCCAGTAAGTGCAGCGTTTGCTTTGTGTTGGCTGGTAATATATGGGATGTGCTCACCATTCAGCTGCTTACTATGCAGTTAGTACTGTAGGTACTCGTGTTAATTGTAAACACTTTAGAACACGTGCTTCTTAAATCGAACCATGGTGTTGGAAGTGGTGCCCTATTCTCTCTGCAATTGCGTAATACTGATAAAAATTAATCCTCTTAAAAATGTGATACTGGACGGTGCTAATGTTGTAATGCATTTAACGTGCCTTATTCGCAAAATGGCAGATGTGAGCTATCTTTTTATAACCGCAAGGTGGCACTAAAAACTTAATTGATAAAAATAGTCATATATTGCTGTTTGAATGTAATCTCCAGTTCTAAGTTTTTGTGTAGTAGAAATGCAATGAAACATTATTGGCCAGTTACATAGGTACAGTGGAACTCTTAAGTAGGTCTCATATCCCGTCATGCTGTCCTTGAGATACACACGTACAAGTGAGAGTGAAGCTTGGAGTCAGAGTGCAGGGTCAGCCGTTAATTTGGCACCCCTGGAGCAGTCTCAAGGGTCCAGTGTTGATATGGTTACTCTGCTGGACGCGGGTGACCTTCTGTACACAGGCATGGACTCATAACCCATAGAGCCACACCAAAATGACCAGGTGTTTATCAATCCATAACAGTTGTCATTTCAAATCGGTGTACAGGCAAAAATGGCTTTGGAAATCCACAGTCGTCTCAGTTTATGTATGAAGTGCTTTAAACTATTGGGTTCCTATACTAATTCTCATTGGGGATAAGTCAGATAGTGATTGGAAACACCTCAGGTTTAAATTAGAAAGTCTAATTTCTCTCTTAGTTCAGTATTATTGTGGCTGGTACAGTATCACCAGATGTTAGTGAAAAGCTCAGAGTAATTTGGTGCTTGATTACAACTTGGCCTTTTTATGTGCCTGCCCCACCCCACCAGTGCCTTCCTCGCACCAAAGGACCTGTTCGCCTATGAGAAGTACCGCGACCGCTATGGCAAGCCCAACAAGAGGAAGGGCTTCAACGAGGGCCTGTGGGAGATCCAGAACAACCCACATGCATCCTACAGCATGCCTGCAGTAAGATGCAAGCTTTCGCACGGATGTTGCACCCTTCCGTCTGCGACTCATAGTGCTGATATGTGCCTTTGCTCCCATGCAACTCTTTTGTTTAAGAATGATTGTTCTGTTTTGCCTTATTTGAGGAAAACCCGAGCTTCCCGCTCTATAGAATCAATCACGAGCTAAGGTAATGCGTGTAAGCCGAGGCGGATAACCCCCTGTCTTCCAGCCGCAGACGTGCTGGCTTTCTTTCAAGCCCAACACTTTGTTGTTATTTCAGCTGCAGCTTATGTGACCTGCTGTTCCAACTGCCGAATACGTGTTTGTTCAATTCTTCCCTGAGGATTTATTTCTGTGGTGGTGGTGATGCCTCCTGGGATAGGGGAGGTCAGGTGGCAGGTTGTAAACAAAAAAAACAACGAAGACCTGGAAAGAACAGCACTGTTTTTCACCAAGAAAGCACTAAATTTTATCTTGATTATGGGATGGCAGAGCAGAGTTTTACAAAGTCTGGACTCCTCAGCAAACCAATATTGATCTGTAAGCAGTCAGGCATCAGAAATTAAACAAAAATGGAGTCTGTTTATTTAGTTTAGCCTTTATGTGGCTTTCCGGGATCAATTCTGGGTATTTTTTCATAAGTAGGTGCCCTGCATGTTAGTTATGAAAATGTTAATGTTATCCAGTGCTGGGAAATTGGTTGCTAGTCTGCCTAATGTCGTTTATCAATACTGATCTTATTCATTATTTACTCTGCATCTCTCCTGTTTTATTAAATAAATAGTTGATTGTGGTATATTTTAGTTTCTGTTCTAAGTCCAGACTTACTTTAATGTTACCTGAAATTTGATTAATAAACATTATTTGTTGTTTAGTCACGCAGTCGTGTCCAACTCTTCGCGACTCCATGGACCACAGCACACCAGGCTGCCCTGTCCTCTACCGCCTCTCGAAGCCTGCCCAAACTCATGTTCATTGCTTCCACTACGCTGTCTATCCATCTCATCTTCTGTCGTCCTCTCTTCCTTTTGCCTCGGCCTTAATAAACATTATTAACCACAAGATATTTCATAGTAGTATAACGTAGTATAATCATTTACTCCACTTAATTTCCAGCTGTGGAAATGTCTCGATGCATCGGCTTTCTTTTGCTCCTGAATAAGTCAATAAATTTTAATATTGCAGATTTTTTTTTTTCCTTGCATTGGTACCCCCTCCATGAATTAAGGGGTTAATGCTGAAATTAAACAGACCCTGTAAAACCTGCCCCAAACGTCCAGGTTATGTCAGTTACTGTGATCCTCCCAGCACTCACTGCTGAGGCCTCCCCAGTATCTAGCCGTCCCATTTTCCTGTCTCCTCAGGCAGCCAGCTCCTCTGAGAGTGAGGTGGAGGCCAACGAGGCAGGGAGTGACGCCGAGGAGGAAGCTGTAGTCCCAAGGAAAGCTGACTCCGGGAGCGAGGAGGAGTATGACTCTGGCAGTGAGGATGGAGGGAGAGGAGGAAGAGGAAAAGGAGGGGTGAAGAGGAAAGCTCCAGTACCCAAGGTTGGTAACTTATTTGGAGGGAAGTGCACCATTAGTATTTCCTCAGTCGTATGATTTGACAGCAGAACAAAACCATAACCTGGAAACTGTAGAGAAGGAGAGGCTTGTTAGCTTAATGATGTCCTTGCATCATTCTGCCATCGGTCTGCATTTTCATTGTTACCATTTTGACATCACGGTTTAAAGGAGTTCTAGTATCTGAATTTTTAGTCTGAAGTTGCTGTTTTACGGTAGACTGTCCTCATAGTAAATAGCAGGCCCTTGTGCTCGAACCCAAGATGATGTTGTCCTCGCAGCGACCCCCCTTCAAGCGATCGCGTGGCTCCTCCAGCGAGCCAGAGGGCGCTGAGGAGGATGAGCAAGAGAGCGGCTCCCCCTCAGAGCCAGAGCCTTCCCCCACTTCAGACTCCGATTTCAGCAAGGACAGCGACCAGGTAACCAACTGCGGCACCAGCCATGGGCTTCAGCTTAGGGCGTGGAGCCATCTGGCTAACACCTTTCTCTATGTCAGGACTTCACCCCAGAAAAGAAGGCAGGACCCAGAGGTGGAAAGAGAGGAGCTGGTAGAGGACGACGAAAAGTAAAGGAAAAATGCGTCTTCTCTTCACTTTTGGTTCTGAAACACCAATAGGAAGTTGTCCGTGAGTATGACTGTCTTCCCCTGTCTTCTGGTCCCGGTCACCTCTGTCATTCCAGAAGGCAGCATCTGAGTCAGACTCTGACTCCGCGTCCCACTCAGACGAAGATGGTGGTCGCAGCGAACCGGACGAGAAGCCGCGGCCGGCGCTCTCTGGCTCCGAGTCTGGCTCTGGGTCCAAATCTAAGTCTGACTCGGAGTCCGATTCACCACCGAGGAAGACCCCACCGGCACGTAAGAAAGGTGAAGAAGACAGTGTTTAGGGGCTCTCTGATGAGCTGGAAATGAAGCCACATTGAGCAATGCACAGGCAGTCAGATAAGTTTCTGAACAGAATGTTGTTGATGTTGCTGGTGTCATTTTGGCCACCAGGGGATGCTAATGTACTGTGTCCTTCCCTTAATCCTTCCATCATAGCTGAGAAGGCCCCAGTCAAGCCACGCGGACGTAAGCCTAAACCTGCCCCAGTCCGAGCACCCAGCTCCTCATCTGACAGTGATAGGTGGGTGCCATCCCACCCAGCCTCCTCACCCTTCACCCACACCTTCTAGTGTAGAGCTAATGTGTGGTGCTTTTTATTTCTTTGTACCACCATGGCTTCTGGCAGCAGTGAGCCAGACCGCATCAGTGAGTGGAAGCGCCGTGACAACGAGCGCCGCCGTGAACTGGAGGAGAGGCGCAAGCGGGAAGAGGCGGAGGAGCTGCGGCGGCTGAGGGAGAGGGAGCGCGAAGAGGAAGAGAAGCGGAGGAGGGAGAAAGAGAAAGGTGGAGGAGGTGGAGGCGGGACAAGCAGCAGCAGCAGCAGCTCGGATGAGGATCCTGACGACCGGCCCATCAAGAAAACCAAAAAGCCACCACCTGCTCCTATCCCCGCCCCCTCTGATTCGGACTCTCCGCCGCCTACTGAGGTCTGTAATGGCGTGAACAAGGTGGGGCTGAGCGTTTCATCTGGGCAGGGGTTCCTCCAAGTTCTCCGCAGACCTCTTGTGCGGTGGCTGATCCGTCTGACACGCCCGGTCACCCCCTCAGGTGAAGAAGACCCCCAAGCGTGTGGACAGCCAGAAGAAAGGAAGGCTGGGGAGAGATGGGAAGGACAAGAAGGAAAAGGAAAGGAAGGAGAAGATGGTCCAGCGTGTGGAGGACAAGCCCCGTGGCAGGTGAGGTTGGGGTTGTCCACTTTGGGGTCAAGGCCTTCCGTGACTTTAAGCTGATGGCTGGACCGCTGATCTGTAATCGTAGGCTCTCCAAGCCAGAGAAACCCAAGCGCAAGTCAGAGCGCCCCCCAGAGAAGAAGGTGGAGAAGAAAAAAGGTAACTCCCACACATGCATTAGCACGTCTACTTTAATCCAGCTAATAATTCCTAACCCCTCCCCCCCCACTAACAAAACTCGATACTGTGGCAGCTAAGCAGTTTTGACATTTCTCTTCATTTTGTCACACAAATTTAGTAAGCACCCCCTAAAATGTGCATGCAAACATGCTTCTCTGCCATGTCTGCAGAGCCCAGTGCGGAGGAGAAGCTGCAGAAGCTCCACACGGACATTAAGTTCGCCCTGAAGGTCGACAGTCCGGTGAGTGACCATCTCGAACATCACACTCGTCCTTAGCCGTCCTTTCCTCATTATTCAGCGACCCAGGCCCCACAGAACTGACGACAAGGGGTGCTGTGCTGTGCTGTAAATGTCTGTGCTCTGGTGTTTTTCTGCTCCAAACAGGACATCAAACGCTGCTTGCAGGCGTTGGATGACTTGGGCTCTATACCAGTCACTAGCCACCTCCTGCAGAAGAACACAGACATCATCGCCACGCTGAAGAAGGTAGGTGCACATGAGTGTGTGCAATATGACTTCAGATGCTTCTCATTTAACCCATATGAGCTTTTTGGCCCTATGTATAAAGTCTTATTCAGAGCGTTTATAGGTGATCATGAATCATCTTTATCCAGAAAAATCCATCTAGCCATTTTGCCCCTAATGTGCCTGATTCTCGCCTCAGATTCGCCGCTATAAAGCCAGCAGCGAAGTGATGGAGAAAGCCAGCCAAGTCTACAACAAACTGAAGATGCAGTTCCTAGGCAAGACAGAGGGGGTGCTAAAATCCCTTCCAGATTTCAAGGGCCCAGAGAACAGTGGAAAAGAGACCAAAAACCCTGGTAAATCTGGGAGCCTCTATACCTAGGGTTGCTCTTCTCCCAGCATGAGTGAGTTGAGTTCTGCCTTGTTTACCTGTCTGGTCTGGTGTTTGTAGATACAGCACCGGTAAACGGGGAGTCTGACACTCCGAAGCAAGAGGGTGCCGAGGGAACGAGGAGTCCCAAGATAGAGAGCCAGGAGAATGACCACGCCCAGGAAGCCTCACCCCCCACTAGGTGAGTGCCCTCCCCCCAAAGGATTACCACTGTCAGATCTAATTTTGGTATTGATTTTCTTCAACGTTTCAAGTCCTGTGAAACAGAAGAACAGATGCCTTTTAGGCACAAACAAACAGGTTAAACTCTTGAACACAAACGTTTATATTATTTAGTACTTGACACTCATAAGTAATGCTAGATAGAGAGCATGTCTTTGTCAGATGACTGAGGAGAGGGTTACATTCCTCCAATTCACCCCTGGCTACTTCCACTCTCCAGCCCAAAAAGCCCAGTGGAACTACGGTGGCCCACCGACAACCCGGAACACACCAATGCCATGGAGACACAAACAGCCACTGCCGAGAGCTGAGGGGTCCTGGGGGGGGGGGGGCAGGGCAACCCTCGTGACCAGCAGAGCAGCGCTGACGGAGCCTGCTGCCAGCGTTGTCCTTTACCTGTTGTGCTTTCTCTCATTGACTTTTATAAGAAAGATCCATCAATTCCCGTTCAAACATACCTTCTCTCGGCATCATGGCTTCATATAATGGCGTGTGTGTTAAAGAAGAAACAACAAAGGAATTATGTATTTAGCACTTTGAACAGGATCTAAGAGAAGCTTTGCGATGTGTGGAGAGCATGCCGTGATGTTTAGCTGCTGTGCAGGCCCCCGCGTTAGTCCCATCAGAACCTTAGTCTCTTGCCTTGATTGGATAATTCCTGCCAGTGCGAGCCAAGAGTCTCTTCTGATTGGGTAGTGAAAGAGAACTTTTGAACTTGGATCTTTTATGTTATTTTAAATGTTTTTTGTTTGGATTTGTTTAAAAAAAAAAAAAAAAGAGTCCCACTGAAAGGTGTTTGATAATGGGAGTTTTGTGTTTTTTCCATCTGAAAATATACACCTTTAAACAATTACTACATACAGCTTGTGGTTTCTTACTGAATACTACAGAGGTATTGTACTTAATGTGTTGTCTGGTCCTCATGCAGCTTCTACTGTTATCCATCGACTCATTAATTGGAGAAAGGTACTTTTTCTGTACAGATATACATAAAGGGTTTATTGGTATGATCTTTCTCAGTTAGTGTCTGAGCATCTCAAACGCGATTGTAACATTCAGTTCAGCCTGTTTGAAATGGGCAATCTTTTGGATATGATAACTGGGTGTTTTAAGTGCAATGTAAAGCACAACAAAGATTTTTAAAGTAACAGTTAGATGCTAGTTGAATAAAAACGTCAACAGAGTGGTCCCTGTGTCTGGAGTGGATGTCTTATTTCTGTCTTTATGGTTAAATTACCCTCCATCTATCTTCCGTTTACCCAATACGTCGTCATTTGAGATAGGGGAATGCCTTGGATGGGAAGCCATTCTATGTCTAAGTCTTGACTGTTACTACTGAGGAAACGTATATATTTACTAAATTTTGATTATGCTTTGTAGCCTGTTTATGGTTTTCAAATTGTCCGTTATTAATTAGCATTATTAAATCACGATGTGATCAAAATTACTAATTTACTAAAAACGTGTATATCAGTTACAAAACAACCATCGTTCGTTTCTGAGGTTTCTTTGAACGAATACAATTAATGAATACAAGAAATTTTTCGCGTTAATAATATTGTATGAGAATTTTGCTCTCAGACGTAACGACTAAATTTCAGGCGATCACTTGCATTTCTTACGCAAATCATACCAGAATCGATGTTGGAAACATCACCCTGTTTTCTCCCTACCTTAATTATACAAAAGCTGACCAATCGCTACTAAGCATAAGTGATATTTGCAGCTGCTGAAATATTAAAATGATGCCAGCAGTTAGTGACCAGTTGAATGCGGGCTCATGTTCCTGGTGAGGCCCAGTTTTACCAAGTTACTTATTCTGATTACAGACTATTAAAAAAAAACCTTACTGAGAATGAATTATAGTGCATCGAATAAGTCGTTTAAGTCATATAAAGCCAAAATGATGTAGTCTGGAGTCTTCTCTCAAATGTACATACTTGACACCACGCATATATTATTAACTACCGCTTATTCAGTTAGCGTCACGGTGATCCGGAGCCTAACCCAGGAAGCATAGAGCATGTCTTTGGGTTGTGGGGGGAAGAACTTACATGGACACGAAGAGAATACGCAAAGGAATCGCGGCCATAAAGACTTTTTAAAAATGATGGCTTTATATAAGCATATTACAGTACAGTGGTTCATAAGCCATGCAGGAGCCCCTACAAGAGTACCAGGCCGACGTGTAATGGACAATATTATGTTGGGGTTCAGTCAGTACTGCAGTTATGTGGTGTGTCGGGTAAAACTGCATGTGTATGGCACCGTCACTACAAAATATTTTAATCTTATACGTATTCAACTATTTTTATAAGTTATACAACATCTGCTAGATTTTAGTATTACAATACTTGCCTATATTTCTGAATTCTTGCGTTTATTATATCTTGGCAATATTTTGGTCCAAAAAAGGAAGCATAACCAGTTTCTAAGTTAATTAAAAATAGGAATCTATTAAAAAAGCAAACAAACAGCAATGTACACAATTTATGGCTATTTCCATTATGCAGAAAGATCTGTATAATAAAAATATATCAACATTTTATCTTGAATAATTCCCTTTTTCTATTAGAAACCAATAATACCCCCCCATTTGCGTGCTCATCTATATTGCGAACACTTCCTTGGGGGAAGCGCGTTTACCGATCTCCTTAATTGCAATCCGGGGCGATCGAACAAATGAGGCTTCAAAACCCGTGGAGGGCGGGAGCATCCTGAACTAACCAATCAATGCTGGCGTTAAATAAGGCTTCAGAACCCATGGTGGGCGGGAGCATCCTGAACTAACCAATCAATGCTGGCGTTAAATGAGGCTTCAAAAACCCATGGCGGGTATCGCCAGCCATTGATTGGTCATTCGAGACACGCCCACCTACATGTTTCGAAGCCTCATTTGTCCCATCACTAGGCGATCCCCCCAGCCAGTAAACGCGCGTGCAGTCACTGACAGTCAGCTGATTCGGGAGCCATTTTGTCAGCCATTTCCTGGCTGCATCCACAGATTGTGTTTGCCTGCAGCTTTCGGGTACGTTGGGGTAGACCGGCCCGGATCGCAGGCTATTTTGCTCAGGACGCCGGCTTGTTCTCTGCGCTGGGGGTAAAGGTGCGGTCCCGCTGCGGCCAGTCGCTCTGCGGGTGACAGCCGGGTTTCACGCCGCTACCGTCCCGCAGAAGAAGTGACACGTACAACTCACAGCGATGGCTTTGAAGAAAGTTAAAGGGAGCATCGATCGGATATTCGATAAAAATCTCCAGGACCTCGTACGTGGCATCAGGAACCACAAGGATGACGAGGTAAAGGGGCATGATCGCCCGGTTTAAAACGGAACGCACATCTTTGCTGGCAGAATCTCGGGAGGCTGCTACTCATTCTGTAAAGTGGGCAGTGGAATGGATGACAGCGACTAGCGTCCACAACCCAGACCGCTATAACCATGAAAATTACAAAAGCGATCGCCCGAATATTTTAATTTGTTAATGCATGCACTTGCAAATCATACACTAACAGCCACGTCGTTTTTTCTGACGTGTGTATGTTTGTTGTCATGTCTTATGGCAGGCTGATAAAATATGACTACTTAACTGTACTTTTCTAAGATAGAATGCCTTCTGCTGACATTAATTAATTCTAAAATACTATTTTATTGAGCGAAACGGCTGGAGTATTATTGCCACGAAGGGCCTTGCCCCGTTATGATTAATTTTGACAGAGTAATTTGTATGCTCCACATCATATGATGTGATTGATGTCTCTCCAGTGTGGTCAATGGTTGGGGGGCCTTCGGGTCTGCACTCTGTTCCCGGTCAATATCGGTGTGAGTGGTGTAAGCCCACCCTTAAGCGTAGCCCACACACCTGACGCCCCTCTGCCATGACACTCGCCAGTCTCGAGGACGCCTGTTGTTCATTTAATTAAACTTCAACTGTAATTGAGCCCCAGTCCTCCCACTCTCTCGCCGCCAGAGTTTCAGCAAAAGACCTTGTCTGTATAACTCATGGCTACGTTATCTTTATTTTTCCACCTCCATGTGGTCATAGCTTTCAGTCAGCTGTCAAAAAATGACACCTTGGTCTTTAAGTTGTCAGATAGTGCTATCCTTGTCAAAGCTGTCATCTCCACCAGAAACCTGACCATTCTTTTACAAAGTATGTATAATAAGCCAATCAACGAACACAGGTTGACAACTCATGCTGGCTAGTGTCATTTTTCTAACAAACTTTGACAAGTCTCATTGTCGTATTTCCTGTAATAACAAGAGGTTGATCTTCCTACTCTTAAGGTTGAAAATATTTTCATCTTTAGGGGTTTGTGTGCTTTAGGAGTTTGAGTAAAGATGTCATTGAGGGTGGATTGGTTGGATGGGACTAGGTTCTAACAAAAGGGGTGACTCTGTCCTGGGGCGCGTTCACGCTCCGTGACCGACTGAGAACCTGAGCAAGCATGTCACGTTTACCATGCGCAGGCCGCTGCCTTGTCTGGGCACTTACATTAGGACCCTTTTTTTAATTCAGTGATGTTACTAAATGAAAAGCTAGCAATAAATGCTTCCTTTACTAAAGGAGGTGGTTGGAATTTACATTCCTTTTATTTCTTTGAGGTTAGTGGGACATTACTGCAACAAGTGACAGTTTAAAACTAAAACTCTTTTTTTTTAAATCATCTCTTGCAATATGAAGTAGGTTAGATGTGTTAAGTGAGAACGGAGTTGCTTTCTGACTTGACTTAATCTGAAATGCCACTGGTTGAGGTTCCCTTCTTCCTGAGTCAAGTTGCTGCGTCAGTGCTGCTCTGTGAACTTGTATGTCCAGGTAGGATGTCTGTTTCCCAGGCAACGCGGAGCCAGCACGCTGAAATATTAATGCCTTCTGGCAATGTGTAAGGCAAGTGTTCTCCATAGACCTATGCTTGCGTGTGTGTATGTTTGTCTCTTTCAGCAGTCCATGGTCGCAGTGACCATGTTGTTGAATTTATTTGCCTTTGCCCTCCATTTCTTTAGCTATTTCACACGTGATGGATTTGAGGGTCAGCAGATCTAGGTGGGTTCAAAGGACTTTGCTATGTCAGTCTTAGTTTAATTTAGCCCTCACTAAGCGACTGATATGGCAAGTTACCACCTACCTGGAAAATAGCATTAATTTTCAAAATGAGCAGAAAGAATACAAACACACGTAGCGTTCGAACTTGCTGTCTTGGTGGCTGTGTGTGATGCGAAGAACGTCTCGACTCACCTGACTATTCACTTCAGTGTCAGGCGGCAGAATCCTGGACTCCTCTTCGAGAGCCACTCCACCGCTGTGACATTCAGCTTTTGATGAAATGTACCAAGTAGTACTGCTTCAGAAGTGCAATGCACAGTCTGGTGCCCAGGCCAGTGACACACACACACTTGTTCAGAAATACCCATTCGGGACAGGAGTCTGGAGATGTTCTGTAGCCTTGCCTGGTTACTCCGGCAGCAGGTCAGACTATTGCCCTCTCTGTGTCCTTTTCAATCATATGACCAGGACCCCATGACCGACGCACTTGGAATTGTGGGACATTTAGCATCACAGAGCAGCCATAGCCAGTAACTCCTATTCTGTTTAATTTTCACTCTGTATCGTTTAGAAAATGGAAACTTGTTAGAGCTCACAGAAGTGCACAGAATTGCAAACATTTGGTGAGGGATGTGTATGAAATAAATGACCAGTGTTTTTATTGAGTTTTGTTCTGTTATGCGCTGAAACTTTTAACGTGCATAATGCCCTCAATAGTAGGGTGTATTCATTTACTTTTATTATTGTTACTAATGTAACAATATGCATTTTTTTTCTTCCCCCTATTATTCCATATGTTGTTAATTTAAAAATCCTCTGGCACAAGAATTTCCCTCAGGATTAACGAAGTTCTATCTCATCTTATTTTTGTGTAAAAAGAAGGGATTGTGATGGATTATAAAGCAACCGGATTTTGTAGTATGGAGGCTGAATTAGAAAAACAAACTCTTAAAGATGGAGATTGTATTTCTGTTGTGGCATTATTTTTCAGATGTTTGTCTTGGTTGAAATCCTATTGTTAGACTTGGTCCTGAGATCTTGGTCAGATTGCCTGTGTTAGCATGACCCCCACTCCCTATTTCCCATTAGTAAATTGATGCTGCCTACACATTTTGGTGCAGGGGTCATTAATCTGATTAAATTGGTATTTTAATGTATTGTTGTTAATCATGACAGCGATTGCTCTAGTATCTAATCGATGATTTTATTTTTAATATATCTGGGGGCTGCAGTGCTATTCTTACAATGACATGAGATTATGAGTATTGGTTGTGTAGTCACTCTGGAGATGTGATGGGTTGCAGCTGTTGTTTCTTGACGTAGATATTAACCAGATGTTAGCCCTTTGGCGCAGTCTAATTTCTGTGCTCCTCCCTTACTCTCAAGGCAAAGTACATCTCCACCTGCATCGATGAGATCAAGCAGGAGCTCAAGCAGGACAACATCTCAGTAAAGGCCAATGCTGTGTGCAAGCTCACCTACGTAAGGCTGACTCTCCCCATCTCCTGGCACCGCGGCATGCTGCTCGCACTCTGAGAACCTCTCGCCACCGAGGGGTCATGTGGTCTTATGCCGTATTATCTACTTAGACTTGGGTTTTCGCAGTATTTTTTTTTTTTTTTTGTTTAGGTATTTAGTTAGACTTGATTCTGGATAGCTGTTATGTTTTAAAGTATGTTTTAAATTGTATTCCACACCCTTCTGCAAACACACACACGCATGCGCTCACAGAGTAAGGCTCCTGCTTTCATGTGACACCCACAGTTGCAGATGCTGGGCTATGACATCAGCTGGGCTGCTTTCAACATCGTGGAGGTCATGAGCTCCTCCAAGTTCACGTACAAGGTGAGACACTACCTCGCACAAGCCTCAGTTGTGACAAAAGCTCGCGTACAGTATACACGTGAAGTCGTTTTATTTCGTGTCTGTCCCCTTTGAGAAATCCACATCTCTCTGATCATTGTCCTTCCTCTCCCGTACTGTTGTATTTTCATTCCCATGCTTCTCTGGCTATTTCCTCTCTCCTTCCCAGAGAATGGGTTACTTGGCGGCCTCACAGTGCTTCCATGATGGCACCGACGTCATCATGCTGACCACCAATCAGATCCGCAAGGTTAGCGCCTGCTGTTTTGCACCTCCCAGCCTGTGAGTGGCGCTGTAGCAGAAGCCTGACCTGTTTTTTCTCTTCAGGACCTCAATAGCCCGAACCAGTATGACACAGGCGTGGCTCTAACCGGGCTGTCCTGCTTTGTGACCCCTGACCTATCCCGTGACCTGGCGAATGACATTATGACTCTGGTGAGGTATTTCTTCTATCACCTACTTATCCTTAGCCCCGCTCCCCAGCCTCACTCTCATGCTGTTCTCTGCCTGCCCCGGCCAGATGTCACACACAAAGCCCTACATCCGGAAGAAGGCTGTGCTTATCATGTATAAAGTGTTTCTGAAGTACCCCGAATCCCTACGACCTGCCTTTCCACGGCTGAAGGAGAAGCTGGATGACCCAGACCCTGGTGAGAGATGCAAGGGTGGGGGTGGCAGTGGGGGACACTAGGGGGCACTAGTTCTTGTCTTAGCTCTGGGTTTTTCCATCATGTCCTCCAGGGGTGCAGTCTGCAGCAGTGAACGTCATCTGTGAATTGGCTCGGAGGAACCCCAAGAACTACCTGTCGCTGGCTCCCCTCTTCTTTAAGCTCATGACCTCTTCCACCAACAACTGGGTCCTAATCAAGATTATAAAGCTTGTAAGTGGCCACTTGCATGGCACGTGCCTGCTTCTGTTTGCTGGTATGTCACACCACAGTGGGGTGTAACCCGTTCCTTTGCCTCTCAGTTCGGCGCCCTGACCCCACTGGAGCCGCGTCTGGGGAAGAAATTGATCGAGCCTCTGACCAACCTCATCCACAGGTAGGGACAAGTGGCCCTCCCCCCACACACGGGCTGGGGTGTGAGCACTCGGAGAAGTAGTTGCGTGTTCCGGCAGTGACCCTCCCCTCCTGTCTCTTCAGCACATCAGCCATGTCCTTGCTGTACGAGTGTGTGAACACCGTCATCGCAGGTCTGTGTTTGGGTTTTCGTTTTATTTTATTTTTTATTTCCTTTTTCTGTAACTTCATGTTCTACAGTTAGAAGAAATGAGCATTACACTGGCTAAAAAATGTGCTGGGGAGTCTCAAATGGGAGAATAACTCATTGCTTAAGGAGATGCACTGAGCACCGTTAGGTATGTCCTCTAAGAATGGTGTTAAGGTGAGGTGTTTAGCTTTGGCTGTCTGACATTACAGTGCTCATCTCACTGTCATCTGGGATGCCTAACCACAGCGCCAGTATACAGGTAAGCTCCTCCAGCCTGTGGTAAAATAAAAACCTGACATTTTTACCTTGTAGGGACGTTTGACACATCTCCACAAGGAAAACTCAATTTTTTGAAAATCTGTGAATGCAATTGAAAAACCAAAGGTGCTGTTGTTTTTTGGGTTACTTATGGTTAAGGTTAGGGCTGGGTAAGGGTTGTCATACTTAGAATTAGGCCTATAGAAATTAAAGAAAGATTCCCACATGGTTAGAAATACAAAGTGTATGTGTGACAGACAGGCATCTTATCCAGGGTGTACTCCTGGGGTGGGCTCCATGATAACCATGACCCTTTTATGGATGGATGGATGGATGGATGCCTGCCTGTATTGTCTTTACTGTGATGAGTTGAAATGACAGTTTCCTTTTTCCTCTCCACTTATATACCAGCTGTGTGTGCAGAAGCTCCGAATCCTGATCGAGGATTCGGACCAGAACTGTGAGCAGCCCGTCTGTCTGTGTGTGCATACACGCATGTGGAATGGCGTGTTCCTGCATGTACACATGTGTGTGATACTCTGTCTCCCTCAGTGAAGTACCTGGGCTTGCTGGCTATGTCCAAGATCTTGAAAACGCACCCAAAGTCAGTCCAGTCCCACAAGGATCTGATCCTTCAGTGCCTGGATGACAAGGACGAGTCCATCCGCCTGCGGGCCCTTGACCTGCTCTATGGCATGGTAGGGCATTCACACGTGCAGCAGCAGTGCTCCCTCTGGTGGGCTTGGGCCCAACATCACCTGCCGTCCCTGTGTGTGTGTTTGCAGAATCTGATACATAAAAACACACACACACACACACTCACGCGCGTCTTTCCTCACATAAATCGCCCAAACATTCTATGAATATGTACCACAGGGATGGACGTCTCTTTATACTTCAGTGGTGGATTTTGTGAAATGTAAAAAAGCAGGACTGACTAAGTTAATTGGAAGCATAAACTAGTAGAAGCTGATGTTTAAGTTTAAGGACAGTAGGTAACCTCCGGCTAGAGGGTGGTAAAGGGTATCTAAGGTCTGCCTTTAAACACCTTAAATGGCACTCACCTGCCATATCTTCCATCATATCTTCCATAAGGACTGTACCTTGTGATTCTTCCCCCCCCCCCTTTGGAACGACCATTCAGCAGACGTAACGAGCTGGTCACGGAGGCTTTAAGTCACATGGCTGGTCTCTTTGAAGTCTCACTGCCTGTCTTGGGTTGATGATGGCTCGTAAGCCGGCTCCTTCTGTGTGTATGTTTGTACACAAAGGTGTCCAAGAAGAACCTAATGGAGATCGTGAAAAAGTTGATGCTGCATGTGGATAAGGCCGAGGGCACCACCTATCGCGACGAGCTGCTCACCAAGATCATCGACATCTGCAGCCAGACCAATTATCAGTACATCACCAACTTCGAGTGGTGAGTAGAGCCCCGTGACCTCCGACCGGTGAGTGGGTTCCTCGGCTGGAAAATCCACTGTGACCCAGCCCCCCCCTTCCCATCTCAGGTACATCAGTATACTGGTGGAACTGACCCGGCTAGAGGGCACGCGGCACGGCCAGCTGATTGCGTCCCAGATGCTGGATGTGGCGGTCCGGGTGAAGGCTATCCGGGCCTTCGCTGTGGAGCAGATGGCCCTCCTGCTCGACAGCGCCCCCATGCTGTCAGGCAGCACTCAGCGTAAGGGCATCTGTGAGGTGCTCTATGCTGCTGCATGGATCTGCGGCGAGTTCTCAGAGTAAGTCCAGTCCTACTCATGACCTTCCCCCCCACACACTCCGGTCAATCAGATTTAGATGCATTGTGTTGCTATAGTAACCTGGGTCGGGAAAATTGCCTACAGTTGTAGAGCCTTTAAATGCTGAACAACTGCATGACTGGCTGCACACTCTGAAAGTACATATGTTGACTACTATCAATACCCTCATCAGGGTTTATTAATTCATATACCATTTCTGTTTTTACTGGTTGTTGGCTTGAACTTCTCCCATGCTCCTCCGCAGATACTTGGAGGACCCTGTGCAGACCTTGGAAGCCATGCTGAGGCCCAAGGTGGCCACCCTACCTGGGCACATCCAAGCTGTTTATTTGCAGAACGCTGCCAAGCTGTTTGCCGCAGTCCTACGAGGCGGCCAACAGGGGGCAAAAGATGGCCAGACGATTCAGGAAACCATCCAGCTGCTCACCGACCAGCTGCCGCTGTTCGTGCAGAGCGCCGACCTGGAGGTGCAGGAAAGGGTGAGTGAGAGAGGGTGTCTTTAAACCAGGGCAGCGGTGATCGTGGGGGGGCAGTCTGCACTGACTCTCGCCACCCTCAATGCATCTCTTCCCCTAGGCATCCTGTTTCCTGCAGCTGGTGAAGTACGTCCAGAAGTTGCAGCAGAAGGATGTGGAGGTGGGTGAGGAAGTCACAGCCTTGTTCGCTGGCGAGCTGAACCCCGTGGCCCCCAAAGCCCAGAAGAAAGTGCCTGTTCCCGAAGGGTCTGTACTCACTGCTAAAAACTGCTCCTTTAGGGGTCTCTACTGAGCATTGCTGCTCTGCCTGCATCTATTTACCACTGTCCTGTAGTAGGATATGTCCTCCCAGTACCGTCCCACTGCACCCTCAGATTGGACCTGGATGCCTGGATCAACGACCCGCCGTCGGAGAGCGAGTCAGAGGATGAGAAGCCCAAGGCGGCATTCAGCGAGGAAGAGCCCAAGCCGCCGCGGAAGCGCGACGTGGAGGTGGATGAGAAGGAGATGGCCAGGGTATGGAGCCGAGAGACTAATGGCCACAGCAGGCCTCGCAGACAGAACACCTGCAGATTTAGTGTGGTGTTAATTCAGTTCGCACAGCTCCATCCACAACACGGTTACCCATGTTTCATGTTCCTGAAAGCCTTACTCCCGTTTTACTTCACATTTGTGTAGCGCCGGGAAGTCAGGAAGCAGGAGCAGGCAAACAATCCCTTCTACATCAAGGCCTCTCCGACTGCCCCTAAGGTAGGATGGCAGGTGGGTCGGCAACGTGCAGGTGCCATCCGTGAGCCCCCGCACTCCATCTCCCCCCCCCCCCGTAATGTTCCACCAGTCGCTGTACTGGTACATAATGTAGGACTGACACCGCGATCGTGTTACCCTCATCATGTCTCCAGACATCCATTTCCCAGGCTCTGATGGGTGTCAGGTTAACGTCTCTCTGTCTGCAGGGGTACCAGGATATGACAGGTGTGGAGCACATTCCAGTGGTTCAGATCGACCTTAGCGTGCCTCTAAAAGTCCCAGGTGTGTGTGTGTGTGTGTTTGCGTGTGTGTGTGCAAACAGCAGTTTAATATGTCAAATGTACCTTGTATGCATTTAAAGAGTGTAACCGTACAGGTTGTTACACTAGATACAGGAAACCCATCTCGCTTTGTCTGTTTGATGGCTGCCCCCAAGGCGCGGCCACATCCGACAAGTACGTGAAGATGGAGGAGGAGAGGCGGCAGAAGAACAGGGCGGAGAAGGGCGAGAAGAAGGACAAGGAGAAGAAGAAAAAGCGGGAGAAGCGGAGCCGGGGCGAGCGGAAGCAGGGGTCTGGCCCGGAGAGCGAGGAGGATATTGCCCCCGCGCACACGGTGGACATCATGACCGAAGAGATGCCGGAGGTGCGAGGGAGGGGTGAGGAGATAGGCAGCTTTGGACAGGTGGGCGTTCGCTGTGAGACTGACTGCTGTGCGTGTCTGCCCCCCTCCCCCCCTTCTCAGAATGCCTTGCCCAGCGATGAAGAAGACAGGGACCCCAATGATCCATACAGAGCTCTGGATATTGACCTGGACAAGTGAGTGTCAGCAGATCTCTCTTTGGGGTCCTGTGATGACAGGCCCCTTGTGGTACCTCACGGTCTGGATGGGACCCGTTCATGCAGAGCTTTGGGATGAGTTTCCCTTTTAGAGTTTAAACCATTCAGACCGAGAATTTACCTTTCTTAAAATCAAACAGAGCACAGCTAGAGACCCCTAAAACTACTTGTCAGTTTGCACTACATCTTTGTGGACTCCAAGTTAAAAAAACCTTTTTGCAGCAGCAATGTAGGAGGTGCTACGCCCGATTACTTTTGACTTCCCATGTAAGGCATGCTGCTGTTGTGGCCCATTCAAGGGCAGAATATGGTCATAAATGGGACAGTTTTGATGACTTAAAACTGTAAATCAGTGTATTACTACTTGTCCCCACCACGGGTGACCAGGAGGTGGCGCCATACTCAAGGAACTGAAATTGGGATCAATAGGTTTCATGTTGCATCTCTGTCTGGGTGTTGCTGTTGTACCCTTGAATGAGCTAAAATGCTTCAATAGAATACTTAGCCTGAACTGATGAAGCTGTATTATTAAGTGAGGGTAACAAAGTTCAGAGAAACTATCAAGCACATAAATTTTGGTGTACTCGTGTTGTGTAGCTGTCAAAAAGTAAATATCTGTGCAAGGCGGTTGGCTTATCTCCCCTTGTGAACATGATCGTGCGGTCATCCAGCCGTATGGTTCTCTCCCTGTGTTTCCCTCATGCACACACCTGTCCACTGTGAGCAGACAAGCCACAGAAGGTCAATGCAGGTGAGCGGTCAGAACTGCCTTTATCGTAACATTATCAGAAGCATCTTCCTCTGGCCTTTTAGCCCTGACTCCCCTCCCTCTCTATTTGCAGTATAAACATCAGTAGTCTTTCTCTTCCTTGCGGTGGCTTATTTTCTTCCTGCTTTGCCATCCACCTCTTTGGTGACATCTACCTGTCTCCCCTTATAATGTATTCCAGCCCCGCAGGCTTCTGTGCTCATACAGTGAGAACTGAAATACTCCCGTATCTCGGCCAAGGAGCGCGAACTAGGCCAGTCTCGCTCCAGGGGAAGAGTTCCCTCTTCTCTTCCGCCTCTCAGAGCGTTCCTCGGAAAAGCCGCTGGGACAAGGCGGAGAGACAGGAAGCGATGCGGATGAGCGAGGCAGTGTCGTGCAGGGCATGCCCTGCAGCAGCGCACCGCAAAGACGACGTGCAGGCTGCGTGCAATTGGGGGGGAAAAAATCCTCATACCAGCTGTACATGTTTAAAAATACCCAGGGAAGCGATCTCTTGCTTCTCTCTTTGGCAGTTGGACTGGGTGGAACCAGCCAAGCTGGCCAACCAGCTTTGGTTCTTTGACCATCTCGTTTGGTGGGCAGCATCATGGGTCTTATTACCTCAGAGATGGGAGAGTCTCCTGAGAGCTGGGGGGAGGGCCAGGGATGGAGACTGTCATGTGACTTGCCTGGGTTGGTTACTGCCGGGGTGTTCACTGGACATTGAGGTGGCTTAAAGGGTCAGGTTGCTAATCTGCATTTTTACATCCGACTCCAATAGACCCCTAGCGGACAGTGAGAAACTGCCCGTCAGGAAACACCGTACCCCTGACGCTGTCAGAAGCCCGGTGGAAGATGGTGAGAAGCCAGAGATCCCCCAGGAACCAAAGAAAAAGAGCAAGAAAGAGAAGCGGGAAAAGGAGAAAAAAGAAAAGAAGGTGAGACGGTGATGGCTGACTGTCCTGCTGGATGAAATGCACCTCCAGGCTGTCGGAGGCGTCCTCCTGAGGGCGTTTGTTCTGGTGAAATGGATGGCTTTATGGCCCAGGTCACTAAATGCTGTATGCTGAATGTCTCTCCACAGAAGAGTAAGGAGGAGAAGAAAAAAAAGAAACACCGCCACAAGAGCGGGGAGGGACCAGGAGAGGAACCAGAAACAGCCCAAGCCACTGTGAAGGAGTCTGTCCAATCAGCTAGCAAAACCAAGCAAGAAGTCCCGCCTGCAAGCGCACCAGCAGAGGTATGACATCAGAATGAATATTGAATGCACGGTGAAGGATGGAAAATTCTGTGAATTCTGACTAATGGATAAACAGTATGTCTGCCTAGGACAGCTGCACAAAACCATAATAGATGTTGTTGTACAGTTTTACAGTGGAAACTTCATTAGTGGATGATTCCTTTCTAAACGTCTTCCCTGACTCACACACCAACTCTCCTATGCTTGGCAGGATCTGGATTTCTGGCTTTCAAATGAACCGGTACCATCAAAGTCTCAGGTAGATCAGTTGCCACGCGTTGCATTCTCTCGGTCGCACTCCACATTATCAGCTGTCCTCTCCAAATAACCCTCATGGCCCCAGTGTTTTGGTTTTCTGTTCCAGATAATGAGCAAAATATATCTGAGTTGGGCAGTGTTATCGTTTTTCCAACCTCCCCCCACGAGAACGTGAGCAAAAATAACCATAATTATGACAAGAGTTGGCTTAGCTGCCCTTAAAAATATCCCACATACAGTTAATTCTTTTTTCTTTTATAAGAGAAACAAAAGTTGAGCTTCACAAGAACAGTAGCTTTCCAGTTAAATTGGTCTTGGTGTGGAGAGAGGGATTCTTGGACCCCAGTTCTTAGGCATGAGTTACTATTGAGCCTTGACTGTGTTTGTGTGTGTGTGCGTGTGTGTGACGCGTTCCCCGCCTCGTCACTCAGAGGGAGGCGTGTCTTACAGGAGGCTGCCTTGGCGACCCCAGAACCTGCCATAGAGGAGCTCGCCGATGCTGGCCCAGGGTCCGATGCGGAGGAAGCTGTGAGTTCCTCACACTCGTGCGACCTCCACTCCGGCAGTGCCACCATGAACGTCCCGGTTGGCTCCCCTGCACTTTGGGGCTGCCTGTTAACTCCCCCCCCCCCCGGTTTCTCCGTGTCTGTGCCCCAGAAATCCTCCAAACACAAGAAGAAGAGACAGAAAAAGGAGAAGGAAGAGAAGGAGAGAGAGAAGGAGAAGAAAAGGAAGAAACAGCCACTCCTCCCTGACAGGGAGGAAGAGGAGTCCGTGCAGAACGGCACAGTGGAAGAAGAGGAGGAGCCTCTCCCGGTGAGTGTACCCCCCCCAGCCTGCTTGGTGTCGCTCACCTTGGTGACGCAGCCTGGGTGTGGCAGGCAAAAGAAGGTGTGAAATGGAGACTGGAGAACTGGTGTATCCAGCCGGCAGATCGGCTCTGCTTCGTATGGTGCCCACACAGACTTGTCTGTGGGGTGGGGGTAGATTTCCACATGCAACCTCCCCCCCACCCCACACACACCTCTGTAATCAATGGTAACAGTCATACATATGTATGTATTTGTTTATCTCTGTTAGATTCATTGCTAGTGAGGTCAGAATGACCCTAAAATGCTTGTACAGTAGAGAACCCCATCAACACCTGATTTGTGGAATGGTTTCTAGCCCCTCCAACATTGTGAGGTCTTCTCTCATTTCAGCCAATGTCCAACTACTGCCTCCTGGCTGAGAACTCCTACATCAAGATGGTGAGTGAGACAGATGCAGATTAGACACCTTTTACATATCAGGGAAAGCTTTCCGTGCTGAGTTTCATATTTGGCTTTTCTGAAATCTGGAATTAAAACCAGATCACAATGAGGACCCTGTCCTATGTAAAAAGACAGGTGCCGGGCTTCTAATAGCCACGGTGGGCTGTGTGACCAGTAGTGTTAGCGCTGTGGTTATGAAGGCTGCTCGTGGCTATAACCTAACTGGACAGTTATGAGTGTAAGTGCTTCGCTTTGCCATGGCTTTGATTCTTCTCAGCCTTTGGTGTGCCCTTACTTCAGTGTCTTTCTTTCTCGTTCCCTTTTAAGATGAAGGAGGATGTGGATCAGGTAGGTATGGAGTGTTTTGCTGTGTTCAGAATTTAAAAAAAAAAAAAAAAGTCCAGTTTCTCTCGAACACTGGCTTAACATACCTGTATAGTAGACTTGGCTGATATTGGTTTTTACTTCAGTACTGGTCCCCACACCAGTGACTGCGGGATGGGGGAGAACACCTTCCAGGGTGTTGGGAAACTGTGGTGGCATTGGACTGTGTGTGTGTGTGTGTCCTTGTGACTTCTCAGAAATCGCTGTGATTTCCCTTCCTATTTCCTGTGCGTTTGAGTCACTAAGAATTTGTTTCCTGGATTCTGTCTCTGGTTTACCCCCCCAAATCATCTGTTTTATTTTGTCTCTCTCAGATGTGCGATGTCCAGGGCAATCTGCAGGACGGCAGCCGGGTCGTCGTCTCTGTCATCTTTGAGAACAAGAGCAACAGCTTCCTGAAGTCCATGGAGTTCAACGTGCTGGACTCGCTCAATGCCAAGCTGCAGCGGCCGGAGGGGGCGGGACCTCACGACAGCCTCAGCGTACCCTTCCAGTTGCCCCCAGGTGAGGTGCTGACGACAGGGGTGCCCCCAGGAAGTTCTGTCCACGACAGAGGGAGCGCGACGCTTTCTTTCGCCACGCTGGGGAGTTTTTGTTTGCCCCGCTAACGCTCACACTCATCTGCAGGGGTCTCCAACGAAGCACGGTTTGTCTTCTCCGTCCAAAGCATTGTCATGCCACAGAAGCTCAAGGGAACCCTCACCTTCATCGTCAAGGTAAGCATTCCCGTCCACATATGTCCGATTTTTATTATGGCGTGAGGAGGAGGAGGAGGTCAGGTCAAGAGGCAGCACAGAACTAATCGCACAGCCCGGAGGTTTTTTTCCCCTCAGTCCTCAGGATTAGTGTCATTAAAAGTTATACTCCACTTACAGTGCGTGGAAGCGTTTTTGTACAATAAATATTCGCTGTAGAAAAAATTAAGTATAGAAGGTGCTAAATAAAGGCACAAATGGGTCAAATTTGTGCAATGAACTTGTGTAGATGATGATCAGTGTAATAATTGACCCCAGTTAGCGACAAACACCATGTGAACGGCGTGCCGTTCCCGGGTGGCAATGTCATCTGCAGTTCATGAGCCTGCGTTTAGTGTCCTGTACTAGTTGAGCTTCTTTAAAGGTTAAGCGTAGGCCGTCCACAAAAGGATGCCTACCATGGCTGGACCTCACCTGTCTTCCCCTTACCACAGTCCAACGACGGCGCCACTCACGAAAAGCTGGACTTCAAGCTGCACTTCACCTGCACGTCGTACCTGATTACCACACCCTGCTACAGGTCGGTGCACACCTGCCGGGACACGCCCACTCCTGAATAGCACACACCTGAACCGCTCTATCTATAGTAACGCGATGACGCATGCAAGGCGCTCTCTCCTGGCACTGTATAAAATATCCTGCTTTACAGCAACTTTCCATTCTGGGCTGGAGCTTACTTGGACGGACACACACACACACACACACACACACACCAAGCAGTGACTCCAGTTAAGGCTGTTCAGGGCCTCATTTAATCACAAAACAAAGTCTTGTTGTAAAATGCCATGTTGTGATTCTAGCACACTTTGCCAGCCTGACCTAGCTGTTTCATGACCTTTTGCCCTGTACAAGATGGGGCCAAATATTGTGCATTGTTAGGAGGAGACTGCCATGGTTACAGGCCTCTGGAGAGAAGCCAGGTAGGAAGGTCTGTCAGAGACAGTGGAGCGGCTCAGCCTTACCTGTCACTGTTTTCGTCATCTTGCCAGTGACGCCTATGCCAAGCTGCTGGAGTCAGGTGACATGAAGGGCAGCTCGGTGCGGCTGCAGGGTGTTGGCTTGCCCTTCCACCACCTGCTGACCAAGATCTGCTTCCACCACCACTTCTCAGGTGCACTACCTGGAGACGGCAAAGAGGGGCAATGGGGTGGGATAGGAGAACGATACCACAAAGTGAAATGGGTGTGAACTGGATGGTAACACCAAACAGCGCCTCCTGGTGGCCAGGGTAGATTGTTGGTGTATGAATGAGCTGTCTTTCAAGGAGTTGTTGACCCATGAGTTTTGTTCCCCCCCCCCCTTCAGTTGTGGAGAAGATCGACTCTTGCGCCTCCCTGTACAGCAGATCAATCCAAGGTCATCATGTCTGCCTGCTGGTTAAATATGTAAGTTTCTGCCTTTAGCTTCATTTGCATTTTCTCCAACCTAAATATGATCAAATTCCCATGTTGAACAACAGTCCTCAACCCCAAGTCATTATCAGGGATCTAGGTTTTGATGAGACTATTCAATCATAGTTAGACCGAAATGGAAATCAAGAAGGTACTGCAGTGTTCTTTTGTCTCCTTAACATGAATTTGAATACACATTGCCTCAGCAGAGTACGAAAACCCATGTTTGGTTTTCTCCCTCTCTCTCAGGCCGATCAGACTGTGACAATCGACGCCAAGTGCGACGAGTCATCTTTGCTGGGGAACGTCCTGGATGAGATAAAGCTCACTTTTTCTCAGTCCTGACTGTGTGCTGGGCTACACTCCATCACCCTCAAAGAAACACTGACATGCACACGTACTCCCATAACTTATTAGGTACTACACAGCTCAGTGCCCTCCTACCTCCTCCTGTCCCTTGTGTGTACGTTTTGTGTTCCTGTCAGTCCATTTCAGTGTATTAAACTGCCTTTCACTTATTTGTAGTCCTGATGCAACGGTCTGTCCTGCTCCACAAATGTGATCCTGTAGCCATACATGACTTATTGCATTTGTCCTCCATTTTATTTGTCTTTCGTTTAACTGCTTTTTTTTTTTTTTAAAAAAAAAAAAAAAAAAAACAACCCCTGAAAACTGGAATTTGCTGTTTGTTTGAACTATTTTGTTTTTGCCTTTATTTTGTTACGTGTTGGGGTTTGTTTAAGGCTGTCTACACCTTTGTGTTCTGTTGTGAATGTCTAATGGAGTGTCTGTCACATCTCACTAGCCTTACTCTTCCACACTCAATCCCATAATACTCCATACTCCCATTGCCTTAAGTACAGTATAGCTTAGCCTCTGCAGTGTGACACACGCCATAATTTTGGTAATCATGGACACTATTGTTGTTTAAATGATATCTTGGGCTTTGAAAGTGACACTCACCCTTATAAGGTCAGTTTTAAAAAGATCAGTGGGGCAACCAGATTTTGAAAACTTAAGACATGCCGCTGTGGTTTTGTCTGTTATAGAAAAAGACCCATTCTGTCCAAGGAAAACCTGCCGCCTCCCCAGTTATGGACTGAAACCACCAGCCTGTATAAGCTACTGCTTACAGTTCACTGGCTGCACTGACCTCTATCCTGATTTTTACTGGGGGGTGACACGTAGGCTACATCTGTAGGACACCTGCTGTAGTTCTTGGGGGGCTTCAGTGGAGCAGAATGAGAGGTGGATTTAAAAAAAAAAAAAACTTGCAGCTTGGCTCTCTGCACCACTGTTCCCCCTGTGCTTTGACAGATTTTCACTCTCCTGTCTCACATATTTCATGATACCTGTGGGACTCAACCATCATCTAAAATTAGACGTTTGGCTTGTTAAAGGCTGAGAGTAGAGGTACAAGAATAGAAATGGGTAGACCTAGAGGCGAATACGATTGTATGGAGACATTAATGCAAGCTTCTACAGTCTCTCTTTGATACAGTTTAAGCCTGAACTTTAACTGCAGTTTGAACAGAATTTAATACTCTATGACGATGTTTCTGATCAATCAGTGTTGTACAGTATCAGTCCGTGGTTTTATGTGTCATGCTCCATGGAATAAAATGGTACAAGTCAGAAGACAAATGGCCTTGAAGGTTTTCCAGTCCACTTCAGATACTGGTCAAAAGATAGGAGCTTCTGATGAACTGGCATGTGTCTACACCGGTGGTCTGATCTGGGGGGGGTATTCCAGAAAGTGGGTTTAGCGTATCTTGTAGTTAAACCTGAATTCTGTTTGGAGGAAACTGAAGGCACAGTTTCCTCCAATCATTCACGTTTAACTATAGGATTTGTTTAATGTGCTTTCTGGAACACCCTCCCCCACCGGTATTCATTTGCCTTGCTCATGTTTGCGGCGTGCTGTGTGTGACTCCCCTCATTGTGTAGCTCTGCCTCTCTTGACACTGAGGCCGAGAAGAGTTTGGTCCTTTCACTGCTGCCTTCACACTTCCAGACATCATCTGCATGTTTTAAGTGATAATGACTAAAATGGCTGGAGCCTGATCCACCGCGTCCAGGCGTGTGTCTCCATTGGCGTCGCCAGTTGCCTTGCTTGAAATTCCTGGTCGTCTTCTACTTGTTTCTGTACATCTGAGTGTTTTTGAGTCATGCAGTGTTGTCTTTATGCGTCAGCACTACACTTGAAGTAATTGTTTCTTTTGAGTATTAAATAGCATCCTGTTGAGATGAAACTAATGCAAGACTAAAGGAATGAGTCTTATAAAAATACTAAATATCTAAATATATAACTTTTGGGGGGAACTGTACCCTGCATGAGAAGGAATGTACATGTTCTGACTTCTGACTTAACAGTCACACATTCCTTCACTCATCTATATACTTTTTGTGTGAGTTTGAGTACTTTTTGATCATATGATGTTTGGTATGAAGATGAACAAATCATTTTGTTTCTTTGAATGTGGTTTTTAAAGCTTCATTGTTTTTCAATAATGGGGGCTCTATTGTGCTTTTGAGATGCATGTGGAGTTACTACAGGACTGACTCCGTTCAAAATGATTAGTGATGGGACAAATGAGGCTTTAAAACCCATAGTGGGTAGGAGTGTCCTGAAATAATCAATCAAGGCTGGTGCTAAGTGAGGCTTCAAAGCCTTTGGTAGGTGGGAGTACCTAAACTATCAATCAAGCCTCATTTGTCCCATCACTAAAAACAATACATGCTGTTTAGTGCAATTAAAAAAAAAAAAAAATTACCTGAGACACCGTAAGTTTTCTGATAGTAAATTGTAGTAAACTTCTTTCTTGGTACATTTTAGGCTCTTGAAGCTGTTGTCAATTCGGAAAATCTGGTGTGATTAATTTCTGTTTTTCAGCTGTACGATGTAATATGATGTAAAGATTTTAAGTGAAATTGATCAATAAATGAGAGAAATATTTGCTATATACATTCCAAATAAGGAAAACTAAGCTGTGTTGTTTATTTGTAAAGTTTAACCAACAAGCTCACGTACTGCCTGAAATCACCTCCCCCATGAACGCGTACTTGTTTGAGGTATTTTCGCAGTTTCAAATTTAAACCACTTTTAAGAGGCTGAAACATGTTCATTAACTACCAATGACTTCAAAATATTCCCCATATCGAGTGGATTTATTTCAGACAGCGATTTACAGCCAATCCCAGTACTGCACGGACAATAGTCTCTGTAACTGGTGAGTAATCATAACCACGCTGCAATATGATTTGTCTTAGGCTCATATAGCGAAACTAATAAATTACGTCATTAACACGCACAAGATCTGCTTTGATCAAACTACGCACGTGACAAAATATTACGCTAACGCTCAAAAACAAGCCGAACAACTGTGGCACCCTTCTGACATCGTAACACGTGTTCAAACTTGATCACTGAAACATGGGAAGTGGAGTTTTCAGAATCCATTTTCGCTAAAAAAAGAACTTGTACACCGCGTAAACTGAAATAAACAACTCCTAACGATATCAACAGATGTGCAAGAACGAGACTGCAGTTACCTGACGCTAGAGTACATGTCACTGAAAGCGATTGCTTTATTACCAATTTTGGGGTTTTGGCTGCACTTCATTTCCCATGGAGCCTTGCGCGCGTCTCCACCGATTGGCTCGTTCTTTAGAGCCCGCCTTAGAGCGACACATCTTAGCAAACAGCTGCGAGTTGAAGGAGGTGAAATTCTTCATTCGGGCGAATGTTCTTAAGTTATATATACACATCAGATATCGAGCAGTGCTGACTGCATAGCAGTTGGAATTGTAACGCTCCTGGTTACCGGTCGCCTGTAATTATTTAGATATCCAGATTAAACTAAGCTGCTGTCGGTGGATAGTAAGGCTGATAGTAAGGAGCTGAAGGGAAGAGGAAACAAACAAAGGAGGGCGACTCGGAGCAGCCAGGCGTTCGAGTCTTTCTTCATTAACTCGTTAACTGTCACACGGCGACGGCACAGCCGGCTGCCAGGCCGATCGTGGTGTTGTGTGGCAGGCTGATCCCGTATACTCGTTGAGATTTCATCCAGGGTGGACCCCTCTCTCCCCTCCCTAGCCCGGCTGGCTCCATACCTCGCCTCTATAGCCGTCCCTTTGGCACGTCGGCCGAGCTGCTCGCACATCTAAGCAGCTATAGGTGCGGAACATGGCTCAGCCTGGACAGCAGCATGTGGCGAGTTCACAGAAGGCGCTGATGCTGGAGATGAAGAGCCTGCAGGAGGAGCCGGTGGAGGGCTTCAAGATCACGCTGGTGGACGAAGCCGACCTGTACAACTGGGAAGTTGCCATTTTCGGGCCCCCCAACACCCACTACGAAGGGGGATACTTTAAGGTGAGGCGAGCCTGGGGACCATGCTCACATGGCCGTTGTCCTTCATACAGTCCCTCTCGGTAATCATTTCAACCAGGCGTCACGAAGCCGAGGGTTTGTCTTTATGTCCGTTCAAGACGGGCGTTCGGCCCTTCGATAGTCCCGAATCGGGGCTTTTTTTGTTTGTTTGTTTTGTTTGTTTGTTTGTTTGTTTGTCTGCTCTGTGCCGCTTAGTAAAACGCTCTTTTTTGTCATTATTCTATACGACTGGGGGAAAACAAAAATATTGGCCTGAGCATTTCTCTGAAGTTAGTGTAGTTCGCTTTTAATGCCCTAATCGTGCACAGCCATTGTCCCGTCGTCTTTTGTTTCGTCTGTCAGTGAGACGTCGACACCTCCGTTCGGTGTCACTTCATGACTAAAACAGGCGTATTTCTTGGTTTTTTTTAGATAACCTAAATGCCGTGAAACACGAAACATGCGCGTTAAATTTTACTCTTGGGTTGTCTTTTAGGGTTTTTAAATAAATGCCTTATCTATACGTCTGAGCGGCTGCCAAGCTTATTCGTTGCCTTAAAAAATAGGCTGATAATATAGCTGGTTATTTCTAACTTTTTGTGAAGTTTTTAACCTATACTTTGTCTAGTTTTGGCGCTTGGGTGTTGAATTTGCGTCGACAAATTCGAGGTTTGTCTTTTGTTCTGTTAGCATTGGCTTCCGTCCGGCCTCTGGCTCGACGAAGCCAAGCAGCTCTACGGCGTTTCTGTTTCGTTTCAAATGAACGTCGTGGTTTTTTTTTTTTTTTACTTTTTTACTTTTTAAATCTTTTTTTGGTAATTTTTGATCCCTGGTTGTCATGAGTGGCTGACTTTTTTAAAAAAAAAAAGCGCAGCTCAAGCTGGCCGTGAAGTTGGTTTACTGTCCGAGAAGCACGTCTACTGGCCCCATAGTAAAGACGATCGTATGGCGTACACTAACTCCAGGCTCTGGCCTAAATCAGTTGCCTGCTGTCAGTCGTTTTTGTGTACAAGCAGAACGTGTATAACTGCTTATTGTGTAGGTATGTTGGAGTGTGTGAAGAAAGCAGCTCATTCGGCAGGGGCTGAATATGGAGATCTGCGTCAGCCCAGACTGCTGAATGTTAGAAGTCTTACTGGTAGCTTAATCTGTTATTTAACTTTGAATAAAATATATACGTGTGTCTAGCAGCCTATCGATCTGCATGTGTGTTCCTATTTAGATGTCGTGGGGATTGTTTCCGGTCCCTTTTTTTACAGCCTGTATATTGACATTTTTAAACAAAAGTCACTTTGTTCAAAATTTAATACAATTTGAGGAATGACAATTCTGTGTTATTGGAAAAGAGGAAATTTAGAAAGGGCTAGCATAACAGGTCATTTTTATGTTAGAGTAAACTCAACAGGCTTCTCTCCCCCCAATCTTTTCACCAAGAAGGCATGGTCTTAGCAATGAGAGCCTTGCCAAGCTAAAGTTCTAACAGGAACAAATATTTGTCCAGAGTGGAGGCCAAAGAGGGCCCTCCATGGTACATTAAAGTGCACCTATCTTTTGCATTTAACAGTTAATATAGTACTTGGTGTCAAAGCTCTGTCTTAAGGTGTAGTGGTGATGATGAAATGATGTTCCATGCTTGTGTATTCATATGAATAGAAACACGTCATTTCAGTTGTAGGCCTGGAGCTTGTCCTTTGATGCATTCTCTCGTGTTTGTTTTCCTGGTTTACTCCCAGGACAGCTAGTTGTAGTCCTTCAAATTGTAATATTCAATGTTTTTGTGTACAAAATTGCAAGCTGTGATGTTCGGTTGCGGAAGATAGTTGAGCGCCTGAGCATTTGCCTTGGATGTGCCCACTTGTATTTTAAGGGAACCTGCCAGCTATGTGGTGTGCCGTACTGTGCCTGAGCTTTCAAAGACCCTGGGTGCCGAGCCACCATTGGATGGTTGCTAGTGGCAGCCCTTGGACACCTGGCTGGCAAGCAGCTCTGGGGCCGTTGGCTTGCTTAACGAATCACACTAGGCTCAGATGATCTTGTGCGTCACGGAGCTCTTTCACTCTTTAAGGTGCTCTCCGTTTACACACCCGAAACCTCACGTATTCACACCTTTTTTTCCCTTGGGTGGTCCAGCATTCCGGATGGTACAGTATAAGGTGAGCTCTTGGCCTAATTCTTGCTGAGTATGCGGTGAGTACATCTGCTCTTTCAGATGGGCTGATGGGTCATACAGGCCTGAGGCCTGCTCATTTAGGAGTGTCAGTGGTATCCACTGTTAGTGGAGTGTGGCTGCACTGCCTAAAGATCAATCCCAGTGAACCATTTCTCCCAAAATGTACACAGAGCACAAACACGGCAGTGGTGTCATCCATTTGTGTACATACCCACGTTTCACGTACCTAGAGGGGCTAATGCTGCACAGCATACGAGAGAATGGGGAGGAGTTAGTCACGCCCCCATGTCTCAAAACCAGCTGACCCTGGTGTCCAGAGTGAAGGTGTGGAAACAAGCCAGTCTAGATGCCCAAAGCTCCAGCGGGGGGGGCTGTGCTTGCCCAAAGCAGTGCAGTGTCAGATTGCAGCTTGCCCTGTGCTTCACTAAGCAGGCTATTGGCGCTTCACAGCCTCTTACTTTCTGCAAAGCGTCTGCTGGTGCCCCCTCCCCCTTGACATGGAGGACATTGTGAATTTTGCTCTTTCAGCTTTTTCTATGTCGGTTTTGCCCAATGCTTGGTCCTCACAGGCAGACTTCTCTGTTCCTGTGTCTATGATGAGTGTATAAATGCGGCCAGATGCACCATTCATATTACCCCTGTTTTGGTATTGTGGTTTTTTTACATGGCTTTAGGTCTTTTGAGGATATGTTTTTCTTTAAAGAATTAAATGTGTGATCCAGGCCTTTCTATTCACCTTTGACAATCTCTGGAGGTTGAGGCTTGAATTCTCTGCAAATGGAAAAAATTTTAGTTGGGAATCCAGGTACAACAATTATTTGTAGTTTGTACATGCCCTTATTTGGGGTATTTTTGTGCTCAGTACATCGACTTGATCTCTATTTGCTTAAAGACAATCTTATTGTACTTAATGTGTTGGTAGGAGAGTATTTATGTTAGGGATTTATCCTTACATCCATCTAACAGCTTATCCTGGTCAGGGGCATGTTGGGGGTCTGGTACTTATCTGAGGTTTGGTGTGAACTAAGAGTCCTGTCCACTAAGCCACTATGTCTTAGCTTGAGCATTCCTGGTAGCTTGTCACCTTGGGGGAGGGTTGTCTCTGATGGTGCATTAGTTTGCCGTGTGAGGAATTTGAGGTAAAATCTGAGTTTTAGAAGAGTGTAACGCTTATATGAAATGACTTAGTGTTTTGAATTTGGTTGTAGAGTTTGTGTATCTACGCTAGCCTGCCTGCCTAAATAGCAAGCAGCCACACGAGTACACAAACTACCCCCCTCATGGATTCCATGGGGGTGACTGGTGCCACAGGTCTCTTCTGTATGCAGGCCCAGCAGTTGTGGATGCTGACTTAAACTGAACCGTGTAGTGGGTTAACAATACAGCCCTGCTCTGAATGTCAGTCAGTCTCTTGATCCATGCAGAGCGAGTGAACTGACAGTGAGGTTTGATGGACCTGGAACAGCTGATGTGTGGGACAGGTGACCTGTGAACAAGAGGGCTGCGTTGGGGGGAGGGGAGCTGGTCTGTTGCAGTGGCAGCTGAAGACATCACTTTGCACAGATCCTGTGGATGGGGGCAGTCACCTCTGGTTGTTGGGTTTTTTTTTTTTTTTAATGGGGCTCATTAGATTCTCAGCTTAAAGTATGTCTTTCTGGTTAAGAGTCAATCTAATCAAGATGCCTTCATTCTCATTTGTTTCCAGGCTCGCATCAAGTTTCCCATTGATTACCCATACTCCCCACCTGCCTTTCGCTTTCTTACCAAGATGTGGCACCCAAACATCTATGAGGTAAGAGCTTTTGATACCGCTTGTTTTGGTAAAAGGCTGGTTACTAAATGCCCTGGTAACCCCCCCCACCCCATTTTTCTATTTTTCTCCCTGATCTACATACTGAAGAAATGTTGCTTTGCACCAGATGGGGAGGTTTTATAGAGCATGTTTCAACTGGCACCTAATTCATGGAATGGAACAGTTGGCCCTAAACCTGCATCTCCTAGCCCTGCCAGCATTAACACACACTTTTTCCAGAATGGCGATGTCTGCATCTCCATCCTGCACCCGCCGGTGGATGATCCCCAAAGTGGGGAGCTGCCCTCGGAACGATGGAACCCCACACAGAATGTTAGGTAACACGCCGCAGCTGCACAAGTGATGGGATTGTGACTGCATGCTCATCACAGAGTTGGCGCTTTCATGTTAATGTCCACTTTCAAAATAAAATGAAGATGAGTAGGCATCGATTCCGTATTGCTGGCCCACTGTGTGTTTGTGACTGTGTCTGAGCCTTACCTGATTGATATTGCATCTTCTACCTGTCCCTGTGTCACTGCCACAACACATCAGTCATGATTCTAATAATAAGCCCGTTATAGTAATTTGTTGCTATTATCTAATACATCCAGTATTAGTTGTTCTGTTTACTGCCAGAGCTGTATTTGTACAAATAGCTGAGCTGATCAGGTGTAGTAGATCACATGACTGTGGAGAAGTTGCAAGGTCAAAACAACATCTGCTAAAGATGACTGTCTTCCTGTCCTTTTTACTTCAAGGACCATTCTTCTGAGTGTGATCTCTCTACTGAATGAGCCCAATACCTTCTCGCCGGCCAACGTCGACGCTTCTGTCATGTACCGCAAGTGGAGAGATAGCAAGGGCAAGGATCGGGAATATGCCGAGATCATCAGGTGCTCGTGCTGGTCATAGCTGTGGGCGGTGACTGTTTAGCATCATGTTCTGGGCTAGTTAACCCTTTGACCTCTGTGCATGTTCCCTTGACTACAGGAAGCAGGTACAGGCCACTAAGGCGGAGGCAGAGCGTGATGGTGTGAAGGTGCCCACTACACTGGCAGAGTACTGCGTGCGCACACGTGCTCCGCCCCCTGATGAGGGTTCGGACCTTTTCTATGACGATTATTATGACGATGAGGACGTGGAGGATGAGGCCAGCGAGGATGGTTGCTACGACGGGGATGATTCTGGGACGGAGGATTCGTGACACCCAACTGATCAGCTCCCTGCCCCATAGCGCCCCTACAAAGATCCACTCAGAGTGTCCGACTACCATCATAAACCTTGATCTGTTTTTGGAAACACTACAGACATTTTAGATTTGTTTTCATTATTGGATGTGTGTGTTCACCTTACCCCGAGTTGTGCTATTACCAGCTTGACACCTAGCTAGGGTGTCATGCCTCCTGTTTGAGCCCCCCACACTTCTCAGCATTAAACAGGTCCTGACTCTGGGTGTTTCTGGCCCCTCCCCTGTGAATTAAACTGCCAAAGTGGACATGAATTTTTGGTCCTCCTCCCCCCCCCCCCCCCATTATATCCAGGTTTTTGAGAACATGGGAAGAGGTCAACCAGCTTAGCAATAAAAAATGTCTGTCTTCAAAGTGGTGGGTGTGTAAATGTAACCACCCCTCTTAGCACAAGCTAGCTTGTAGCTAGTAGCTCACCTTGCCTGGCATATCTACCCTTTTCTATACCTTGGTGAAAAACTGGCCTCTTGTTTGTGTGTACAGGCCATTTCTGAACTTGTGAATCAGCCCTTGTTCTGTTAGATGCCAATGACAGCCCACTCTTTGCCATTTACTGGGAGCTGACCCCACCCCCCCATGGTTTCTTGAATAACTGAAATGCTAAATGTGCACAAGCGCTAAAGTTCCATGTAGAAAGCCTAGGCTCGGCTCGCTGCCGACAGACGAGGATGCAACCTGGCTGCTGCCTGTGACAGCCGTGTGCTCACACGGGGCTTCAGAGTCTCTGTGATGGCTGTTCTGCCACAGGGGCGACAGCTCTTATGGAATGTACTTGTAGTCTTTGTGTATCCCTTTTAGGCACCAAGTTTTTTTTAAAGGGTGTTTAAAGTGCGCTAATCTCATCTTGGCTTTTACGTATAAAACATAAAGGGTGCCATCTTCTGTTTGGGCGAATGGGTTTTAATGTTATGATTCATGGTCATTTTGGCCCCCTCAATCTAATTGGGTGAAAGCATCAGCAAGGACACTTCAGTGCTTTGAAAGCTTAAAAACAATCTCAGGATGAATTAAAGAAAATGTTCTGCTTTTATTTTCCTCCCCTCCTCCCAAGAATCACTGAGTCTGCTAGCATGTGTGTTGGGGTCTCCAGTCCTTGCTTGCAGACTGTTTACAATCTTTGTTATGCACACGTTGAAATGCTGACGATCACTTTTCTTATGGTTTGTAAATGTATTTAAAACAAATAAATACCTTTTTAGTAGTTTTTTTTTTCCCTGTGAATTAAATGGTAGTGTTGCTCTGTCCAGTAATCTCATCTACCACTGAAGTTCCTTCTCTTCAGTTAGCATTTCGGGATAGGTAGCACAGCACTTAAGACCACTTAGATCCTTTCCCAAGCCCCGTATGAGACACTGACGGCCTAATGCAGGTGAGGTAGGGGGACATTAAGAGTGTACTAGATGGTGTTACTTTCCATCGTCTTGTAAGTAGCTAGTCCCTGTCTCTGAATCATAGGACTGTACTACTGTGCACAGAGAGCCTTCTGCTAGCTGGATTTTGGTCTGCTGGCTTCAGGATTGCTTAAATCCCCGATGGCAGTTTCATTACCCCTGATTTAAAAACTGTTTTTGGTAAATGCAAAGATGTGAGTGATGACAAATGCCAATGGGTCGGGTTGGTAATGCAGGTCCCTTAAGTTCAGTATACACAGGGTCCTGTGTGAACTGAGGTTGTCTTGGGCCTAGCTGTGGCATCATCGCAACTGTGCTCTCCTTCTGTTCCAGATCTTTCCTGGCTTTTGGTCTTTTGTTGAATATGCTTAGCACATTGCCTTATTGCAAACCAAAAACCAAGATATAGTAGCTGTAACTGTCTCTGGCTAAGATCGTTCATAATGAACGTGGTTGGAGCTTAATTTACACTGGGTCCCTGGTGTGAGTGGGAATATAGCGCAGCCTGCTGGACACAGGAGGCATGTGATGAGACCTGTACACTGTAGTCACCGGATCACGGTGGTGGCGACTGAGTAAAGGATTTCCTGATGCCTCCACGGTTATAAATTTAAGCACCTGAGAACTTCTTGTTCAATAAACATTTTGAAAATCTTGCAGGAACTGTTTTTTACTCCCTATCCCCTCCATATGTCTGGAGTTTGCCCAGATGGGGAATTTGACCCTTTTGCCAATAGGTGGCAGTGAAGCTGCTTCTACGATTAATTAACACAGCAGTATCTGTTACCTGAATTTCCCTGAATCCGTCAGCCAAGTGGGCTGCGGGGGTTTTGCGGACTGTTAGCTGTGTCACCTGTGTGGGGTTGGTCCCTCTGAAAATCAGGGAAGGACGTCAGAAGTTGAATGTCCAATGAGAAAAATCGGCCGAGGTAGAATAATGACGTGCCATTCGACGTGGGTAATATCTTTGCTCAGTGCTTGAGCTTCGTTTGGCTGATTTCTGCTTTGAGAAATGTCTGGCCGTAGAGTACCAGTACATTTACAGTGGGGTCTGAAGTTCAAATTTGAGGTTAGTTTATAAAGGTGTAGATTACGACATCTTCGGTTTAATGAGTTTTAAGTTTCGGTTTAAGTTTCTCAAAAGCGCACATTGAAGAGTGAGATGAGTGCTTCTGAGAAAGTCAGTCACTATGCTGTGTGTCTTGCATTTAAGTCGCTTCCTGTGTGATCCATTCAAAATGAAACCTGTGGTTAGGCAGGCAGACGGTAAATGCCCTTAGTGAGTCTGATTTGCAGGTATGGTGGTGCTGTATGTGTCACACAGGTTATAGACTTCTCAGCTAAAGATCTCCAAATTTAGACATAGCTGCTGTTGGAACTCAAACGTGGTCAATTGCTTTATTACACAAATGACAAACTGTAAAGTGTTATCACTGGTGTCTCCTAGACAGCCCAAATTCCATATTTGATAACCATATTTTAATAGAAGAGATTTCAAACATTTTGAACTGTCAGTCACTGGTTAGTGTCACATGGGACTTTATCGCCACCTGTGGGCAAAACCTTGCACCTTTCATGCTTAACTTTTGTAGAAATAGAGAGTTAATCTCAGATTGGATGTTAAAATTACTAAATTGGGTGGAGGCTCTCAAATGCCAGCCTTCATTAATTGATCAGGCGATAGAATATTATCGTGGCGACTGGCTGCATCTGGTTGGAGTGCTTGCACTGTCTGTCCTCCAACACCAGCTGGGCTCCTGGTCCCTAGGTTGTGATCCACTTGTTTTTTTTCCCCCCTCTTTGTAGTTTGTGTGCAAGTTACATTGCTCATTATACGTAGGGGGGTTTGGCTCTGTTCCTGGGACAAGTGGGGGTGTGTTCCATCTTCATGGAGGGAAGTCGTACTGCCGTCTGCTGGGGTTTGGGTGGAGGCGTGAAGCGGAGCCTTCATCCTGGCCTTGGGCGCAGCAGGGAGTGGGGTGTATCTAGTGGCATGTGGCAGGCAAACCAGGCTGCCCGCGCCCTCACGCTGAGAATGTGGTGGGGGGGCTTCTTGCCAAATGTCAGAAAATTGTGGCTTTGTTGCCATAGAAACCAATTGGAACGAGACAAGTGAGGAGAATGGCGCAGCATTTGTCACACGCCTGCTCTCTCCGGGCCCGCGACTTACGGGGGATGTCAGGAAGGCGAGCAGACGCCCCGTGTGTTCCACGTGGGGAGTCTCAGAGAGTGGAATCATAGTTTGGAGAAGGTGCGACACAAAGCAAGTTTCTCAAGCTACTGTATTTAATACGCATGCGTACTGATTAAAAACGTAATACGTGTACCTTAATTTCTCACCATCACATAGTCAGTTACACAGATACGGAAATTATATTTAGATTTTCATGCCGTGTTTTCTTTTCGCACGTTTCTCTTATAGTGCACTTTGCAGATGGTCATCTGTTGAGTAGTTTTGCGTAAGCCTACTATTGTTTCACTATGTAGGACTTAATGTCCAACAGATGTACGTTTATCAGCCTCTGTAACATTGGAAAGACGAAAACCAATCACCCAGTCGGTTTTCTGCTTGGACGCAGTGGCTATTTACTAGTTAGTGGAGGATCCAGGCCAACTGGATTCCCTAAGGGTTAACCACGCTTACACGTCCATCTGGATGCACGGGGTAAGGGCCGGTGCCGACATTCAACTGAGAACTTACACGGGACTCTGTCGCCAGCTGGCTGTGCACAAGCAATGCCCACTACCTTCAGCAATAGAAAATGACCCCACTCCTCCACCAAGAAATTTGGTAGCCTCGACGTTGTAGGAAGTGCCACTCTGTATGTGTGTGCACCCGAATGAGTGAGTTAAATTGAGTAAGTGAACGGTAACCGGTTTTGTATCAATGCATTCTCTTGACATATTGCACTCGGATGCTTCGGCCTCTTTGCTTTCCAGGTGGAAGCTAAGTGTTATGCATGCACCCGCATATACAACATGAATACAGATTTCACATCAGTACGTCTGGGTCTGGTCTGTTGTTGTCCTTAACTCTGTATGGTGCGTGGGGAACTTCTATATTAGCGAGCTTGCCAGTCATCCGTGACTTGCAGGAAGCCAGGGAAATTAAACTAGATGTGCTCACTAGGGCAACGTAACCACTATAATATGCAGTTCCTCTCCTGGCAATTAGTTAATTGCATTTTAATGTTCAGGAAAAGGGGAAATGTGATAGTCCATTTTTCCGCGCTGAATTAAACACGATCAAAACGGTTAAGCAACCCTACAACTGCTGTCATTTATCGGGTATAAAAAATCACCCCGAGTATTTCGTGGGGAAATAGAAAATCTGCAAAAAAATTCATGTCACATATGATTGTCGTGCATTTTGTTTAGATTATGAAGGCACTAGAGTTGAATTGCGTGTTGTTTCATTGAGGTTTATCTGAAGGTTTCCAGTGACACACGCACAGGTTATATATCAGATCTTGATATTTGAAATTTCATTGTAATAGAAAATAGTATTCATCGGTATTATATGCTGACTCCGGCTGCTGCCATCATACTTTCACTATATGTTTGTGTGAAATTTTCCATCTCTTCGGTCTCGCAACACCATTTGGAGACCCCCTCTCTTTCACCGCGAAATAAATATACTTGTTGCCTTAGCTCCTGGTTTCCAAGGAAACCGAGGGTCAGAATAGACCCAAAGACAGTGAAACACATTATATTAAATTATTTAGCTAACGGCATTTCGATACGCTTCACATGGTAAACTTTAGATTCATGTAGAATCCCCAGTAGGCTGTTACAGAAGTCATGGGGGTAGTTCAGGCTGAGGAAAAGTGAGAATATCATTAAAAGTAAAGCATATGAAAGTGAGAATTATTCTTCGGCAAAACATTTTGGCTCGAGAATATCAATGAGTGTTTTAATGCGTAATATTGAAACCAGGGGTTTATATACAGTACACAAGGTTAAGTCGAATAGTTTTTTTCAAGTGCAATAAAAATCTGAAGAATGGACTATAAACTTGAATCTTTCAAAACTTAATCTGGACCTTTACCGACGGTCTGATGTAGAATTTAGGTAAACAGTATAATTGATCTGGTTGTACATTCATGACATAAATGCGCGATCTTACCAAAGGAAAGCGAAAAGAGACGAATCCGTTGTTTCTAGCCTGGATCGCAAAGAATGGCTTTGCGCCAGCCGCTAATTGACAGTAGCGACAGTGGCGCTTAGAGAAGCTTCGGTAATCCCGAAATGCGACTCTCCCATTGGCTGATTGAAGTAAACGCGACTGCGGCGTGCGTATAAAATGTGCAGCAGGTAGCAGCAGCCGTGTTTCACAGTTCGGATTGGAAAAGTTGATATGAAAGAAGCAGCAGAGGAGAAGGCACGACTGGCAGAAGGCGCTTGTTGACTGTTTCCAGGCTACTCTCCTACCTGGAGCGGAGCAGCAAGCCCTCACTCCACCAGTAAGTTTATCCAGTTCAACAGGCGCACGTCTCGGCCAGATCGGAGACCTCAAGTGGTTTTAACGACTACTTTCCCAAATGTCTGAAGGAGATCAAGACTGGCAAAGGACGTAATACACAAACCGATGTGAAGTGTAGTCAGTCAGATGTTGTCAGCCCGACTTCAATATTTATTAACGAAGGGTGACATGCTTAGTGTTTTTGTGCTTGTCAAAAATGTGCAGAAGTGCTACTGACAGCGAGGGATAAAGCAAGGTAATTTTAACGAATTAGTGAAAGATGAACGCAGTGTATAATCATCTAGCCTCTTTTCTTTGCTAACACCTCAGTACTCTAACAGCACATGATAGATTTTATAGCCTTTAACGTCTCTTTACCTCATTACAATACACGTAAAAACTTCTTGGGTTAAATCGGTAAATGGAATGGTTTAATTGCAATTAACATTTCATATCACTATATCAAAAAGCTGTCAGTTTAAGTTGTCCAGTATTGCACTGCACTTGCGCATGTCGCACTTTATGTCTGGCCGTGTAATTTAATTGCTCTCCATGCATTCGCAAACCCAGTTCCCATCGTATTTTAACTCATACCAATCGATGGGCTGTTTAATCTTCTGCAGCCACTCTGAACCTGCGCTGAAAGACTGGACATAATTTTACTTGATTATTTGACTGTTTATATATACACGGCAATATGTGAACTAAAGCCTGTTGACAGAATGCTGGGTCCCCCATTTGTTACATTGTATTAATAATTTCGCAGTGAACCTATATTTGAGTATTCCACTGGCATTTCAATATAGTTTTCTGACAACGGTTAATGAAGAAACAGCTGGACATTTTACTTAAGGTTTAAAACGGCGGTCAGAGCTGCATTCTTTTTTCTTTTCTGGGGAAACGTTGTCTAAGCACAAAATAAGGTCGGTTTTTTTTTTTTTTTTTTTAAACTGGGTGAAGGGAGGCTGTCGGGCTTCTCCGTAATCTTTACAAATGATTGCAGAAGTTAGGAAAAAAGTTGCTGAGTGAAAAGGACTTGTACCATCAATCAGGCAACCATTTACCAAGGTGGCTAGAATAATGCATTCATGAATGTGCCTTGGTTTATTTGACTATATATAAAGATACTATTGGATCACCTACCATCTGAAGCACCTTTTATCCTTGGAGTACCTTTTTCATTTCTGTATCTTGTCACATCACCTGTGCTTTTGTGAATCACCCCAGTGAATAAGTCCATCACTGTCTATTACCAAAGAAAATGACACTTATCAAGGTTTCAGACATAACTGTGTTATGGTATCGCTATTCTAGATCTGGGAGTTTTAGAATGACAAAATTATAGTGGAAAATGTAGCCTAATCTTTGACCACCACCCTCTAACGTGAAAGATTTATAGTGCTCATAGTTAATATGAATGACGTGTTGATTTCAGTTGCTGCTTTTAGATTCATGAAAATGTTCATATTCTTAAATGGTAACCCCTGTCCTTGAAAATAATGCATTTCCCCGGCTCCATTTATAACAGGAGGCGTGGGGGGTGATAAAATTACACGATTTTGTCGGTGATTTGGTGTTTCCCCTTTGTAACTCAGAGTACAGTCCTGCTGCTGCCTTGTCAGCACCCAGCTGAACCATGTGGCTCCTGGAGAAGATCCGTGGCTCGATTGATAGCCACTCATCTCGGCAGGCCGAACCTGTGGAGAAGCAGGGCAAGGCTCCCACCTATAGCAATGTCCTTACCCCAGACAAAATTCCTGACTTCTTCATCCCTCCCAAGCTGGTCTGCTGCCCCCCCGAGGGGGAGCCCCCTGATGTTCAGCCCCAGCCAGTGCTCCGGGCTTCCAGCTCAGACCAGGCCATCAACAGGAAAAAGCCCTCAGGAAGCCCCCGTAGTTCCCGAAGCCCCCGCCTCATGGGCAAGTTGAGCGGAGACACCAAGAACCTCCTGAAGGCCGCTAACCGGCACGTCATCCAGATTGAGAGCGCAGATGAGTTGACAGCCGGTGACATAGGGGACCTCGTTGCCACCAATGCTGACCCGCAGTCACAGACAGCCATGTCACTCCCATATGTGCCCAAGGCGCAGACGTCCTACGGCTTTGCCACGCTCATGGAGAGTCCCCACACTCGCCGTAAGGAGTCTCTGTTCCACAGCGAGCACACCAGTCCCATCACCTCCCCCAGCTCCCAGCGCAAAAAGGCAGAGGGCAACCACCTGAACCCAGCCGACTGCAGTACCTCGCACATGAATCCGTACCGCTACTTCAGTGGCGGCGAGAGTGACACCTGTTCTTCAGCCGAGTCGTCACCCTTCAGCTCGCCACTGCTGTCCCGCTCTGCCTCGCTTCTTAAGATGTTCACCAGTGAGACACAAGCCAAGGTGGTGAAGGCCAAGAGAAGTTTTGCACGCCACAGTTCTCTCTCTACAGATGAGTGCAGCTCTGCCGACACCAGTCCCAGCCTACAGCGCCGGCTCCGCTGTCCACTCAGTTTTGCCGGCGGTGCCGGGAGTGGATCCGGACCAGCCGATCGCGTGCAACAAGAGCACACTGTCAATCTGCACCGCAGAGGTACTCTGCGGCTCCGGGTGCACTTCGATGCCGAGGCGTCGCGCTTGCGTATCCGTGTGCTGGCCGCCGAGGACCTGTATGACCGAGCCTTTGACCTCAAGAGCATCAACTGTTGTGTGGTGCTCTACCTTAACCCTGGCAAGGTGCAGAAGCAGAGGAGCACCATTGTCAAGAACAGCCGCCACCCCATCTTCAACGAGGACTTCTTCTTCGACTCGCTGCCGTCCATACAGGCGAAGAAGATGGCCGTGAAGATGAAAGTGGTTAACAAAGGGACCAGCCTGAAGAGGGACGTGCTGCTGGGAGAGAGGGAGGTCCCTCTCAGGGAGCTGATCACTGGGCTTTAAGGCACATCCTGTGTTGTGGATGGAGAGGTGGACAGTGGTACACATGGTGCCATGACCCACCTGTAGTTATTTCCTGTATTCTCCAGGCACACAGAAGTCATTAGTCATTGTGCCCTCTGTCACGGGTCCCCAGTGCATTTCACAGGCCCAAGAACTTAGCTTCCAGTTGGACAAATATTAAATTCATCTCCACTCCGGTCAAAAGATTAAGTTATTGAGCGTACACGCGTGCTTCTACGTATGACTTTTGGTTATGGATGCAACCTGCTTGGGAAAGCAGCTGTACAGGAATCTGTGCAGAGCAGGTCTTTTAAAAGCTGTGTGATAATCCAAACTGCAAATGAACACAAGTTATAGACTTCCCGGCTGCAGCATTGCAGGCCTCAGTGATTGCTGATTGCTTTCCCCGGATATGTCAGTGCCTGCTGAGACTTAACATGCTGCACCAATGCTTCGTCTCGGTGTTTATTCAGACTGCTGCTTTTGTTTCGGTCTTATAAGGAGCTTTTTACTTTGTGTAGCGAATGACTTCAGAAAAGAACACCCACAAGCCTTATCAAGCAATTTACAACTATTAAAGTTTTACAAAGAGTGGCTTTACTTGCTGAAACGCTGGGCGAGTATTTTCGCGCGCGCAGAATAGCCGGCGTTACAGCCCTTTTTAAACTGCTTATCCGTGCAGTAGGTGTAGGGGTCCCAAACTTTGGAAATCGTCCAGTATAACAGCGTTCGTACTTGTATATCGGTGTTCTGCTGGCGCACCCGTCGCAGGTCCTGCATGTCTGCGTATGGGGTAAGTGTTATGCTCGAGAAGCTGAAGCTGCATGATCTCGCTGTATAAATCGCGTTATCATTCCCAGGATTTCGCGGTTCACGACAAGCAGAAACCAGGTCGTTTCGGTGTAAAACTGCACTCTTCTGTATTTCCACAGCATCATTTGATTCAGACGATACAACACATCATTCCACTTCGGGCTTCATGTGACGTTTACAGTCCTGGGCTCCATTCGCATATTAAAATAGATCGCTCCTTCTTTTGACTTTCACCTCCCCGACGTTCAGTTGTATATCAGACTCTGTTTTCGAGTGCACTGTAATCAATTTTAAATATCACTGATTTCATAAGTAGCGCTGTACAACGTGGAGGTGAAATGGCTGCAGATCACTGGAGAGTTTTCCTGTTGGAATGATGAAAAAAATCACTTTAAATTTTGACATTTTTGGAGATGTAAGGTGGTGTGTGTGTGTGTGTGTGTGTGTGTGTGTGTGTATATATATATATATATTGTTCCGTTCTATTCGCCTGTGTACCAATGTGAATTATTTTAGTTGTTCAAAAGTGGGACAGAGAAATTGTTTTAAGGGTGATCTTTGTTCTTTTAGTTTGATGGTTCTTGCTGTCCTCTGTGTCTGATTCCGAAACATTAATTTTACAGTAATATGCACCGAATCTTTTTTGATGGAAAAGTTAAGTGACTTGATCAAAGCTGCACACTTTAAAACCCGGAATGTAACGTTTGACTCTGTCCAAACGAACGGTCTTCCTATTTAAGTATCATCAGCCAAACAAGAAATTATACAGTACAACTTGCCGTCATCTTTTGCTGATAGGATATTAAGCAACCACTTATTTTTTTTAAATTAGTCGTCATTTTTCTTTGAAATTGCCTCTGAGAACCGCAGAAGAACCTTCGGACGATGGATGAACAGCTAGGCACCCCTCGATGACCTACGGAATGTCTTTCAGACATTTTATGTTGGAGCCTCTCCAACAAGAATTTTTTTTTCCCCTCTGCGGCGAACGTTAATTAAAGTATTACCATTTCTATTTCTAGCGCTCATTAAAGTACTGTCAGATTGCAGGTATTAAATTTCCCATTAACTTGCCGTCGCTGGTCTCTCTCTTATTATTCCAGGTTTTACAGCGGTTTAATTACGCCGAGGGCTGAAAGACCTTGACTGGCAGAAATCTTTTCGGATTACGAATTGAGAAAGGTTTCCATTCGCCCGGAGAGGAAAAAGCGACTGGTGTGGCAGGCGTTTAGATACGGCTTTCAGTGACCATGTTTCACAGGAACAGATTAAAGTTGCTGCGCTGACGTCTTGAAATTCGGGCGGGTTATTAAAAATGAAGTGTCACTTCGCGTTGCCTGATGCCAGCTTTCCTTTCGCGTTTATGTATCAATGATGGATTGCATTGTTTTGTTCATCTGTGACACCTTTTATTCTCTGTCAAAAGCGATAGATTGGATAGTGTGAGTCATGTACGTGTTTGTATTTTGGAAGAGATGCCTTGATTAAAACAGAGTTTATTAGTGGGTCTGACGTGTGCTTACATTTTCTACGATATATTGTAATGTGACGCCCAATGAGGCAGATCAATAAATGCTAACCCTGCCTTCAAATGCCTAGTCTACATGTTCACAGGCGTAGAGTTCAGGATTGGGAGTGCACAACATATTAATTCAGCTTCTCAAGAAATAAATATTTACATAAGCCTACACGTTATAGTGCGATTTCTAAAACACAGGTTAATCTTCGACTAAATCACTCTCTTAAAGGGGTTGTCTGGGGGATAAAAAAATGTACATATTAGGCAATTGCTCATCCAGTGCATGTCTGATGTAGAAATGTAGCTATATTCCATCTTTTTTGGTTTGTAGCAGCCATTTAACATGTACAGAAACACAGGTACCAGTTGATCTAAGGATTTTTCTTATTTAAAACATTATAAAATGAAATTCTAACTTGATAAAATATAATTTTACCAACTCCGAGATTAATTTTAATAACACAGACCTATTTTTTTGAAAGGGAGGCCAAAAATAGTTTAGTGAAATAGTTGGGGAACGTGCCCACCCACCTCCTTCCCAGGTTCTTACACCCCTGAGTAGGATCTAAGTGTTTGTGCTCAGCCAGTATCACACTTCAAGTGCCAGGATGGTCTTTGTGGTGTGTCCCTAAACATCATAAACTTAAGATAAAGTATGATGTTTATTTCATACTTTGCTAAATGGAGGAAAGTTTCCCTCACCTTGGATTAAGTTTTCAACTAAGAACATAAGTAAACATACCCTTGGACTGACACAAACCATACACATACAAACTGTGCTGTAGCAGCCAATGGATATACTTTTCCATCCATCTTCCAGCCACTTATCTGTTACAGGTTCAGTGAGAGTCTAAAGCCTCTTCCAGGAAGTACAAGGGTATAGGGCACATGTGAAGCCAGTCCAGCACAAGGAGGATGGGTAGATCTTACATTTATTATTGTCTAAAGGGACATGTAAGTCAAGAAAGCTTTGCGTGGGAGGGCAAGGTCTCCTGGCACCCATCATTCTCCCAGTCATGGGATTTGAACCTATGACCTTCTGGCTAAAGATCCTTGACTCACTAAGTTACACACCACTTGCATTGATAGTGACAGCATGTAAAAGAGATCACATTATATAACACCTGTGTATGTCCAGTTTGGCTTTATGTTTATATTGGGTTACCGGTTAATATTCATTCTGTGTCATAAAAAATTCAAAATATAAGAACCAATTAATCACCAGAAGGTTGACGCTGCCTTTTCCTCTCTCAGCCAGCGTTGTAATTAAAATACCATCTTGTGTTGTGTGCCCTCTGACCCCATCAGGTTCACTCGAGCAGCTCAGAGTGGCAGTTCTTGAACAACAAACTGGAAGGTATCATATGTTGAGTAATATGTTGTTTACATTTAAAACAACTATAAAATTTCATTTTTTGTATCTTAAACTCAGGTCGTTACTTTTATAGACCTATACAGGAATTACTTACAGTCTTTGTGTTTGTTGTTATCGCATCAATATAAAATTAAATCCAGGTTTGCTATTTTAAATGCTGCTGGATAACATTTCCATACCTGATGGAACTGAGAGCTTAATAATTATTTCTAGTTGTTTGGTGTCATATACTCCCATAAACACTTTGAACTGATGTCTTAAAGGAGTACAAATGGTGGCCTGTTACCATCTATAATAAAGTATTGTGGTTATTTGACTATTGTTCATTGGTCAATAGTACCAGAAACGGGGTATTATATACATATATGTTTGGGCTTGGAGTATACTTTAGCAACAACACAATTTTTAAAACACCAAACATTTTGTTGAGGATGACATATTTTTATGGAAAACTTAAATTTTATCCTGACTGGCACCCTTTATTTAACCCTTACATGTATCATGCTCACTTCAGTGGACAGCTATTTAAATTCCATTATCTAATATACAGATTGCTTTCAATTTTAAAGCTCCATGGAATCCTCTTTAGAGGATGTTGCCTCAAAAGGAGCAAAGGTTTCAGTTGTGATTCAATTGTCAGACTTATTAGTAATTTGATCTGTGTTTCTTGTAGTGAAGTATTCAAATACATGCAGTATATTACATGTGTCACCTGGAATAAAATCACTTCAGAATATCCTTTTTAACCACAACAGAAGAATACAAAAGAATTGTCCCAGCCAATCATAATTCATTCATGAAAGGGTTAACAATTGCTGAAGAATCCGCTGGAGAGAATATCAACACTGAGCCTCTTCCTGCACAGTATGACAAGGTTAGAGTGAACTTTCAGAGGGTTCTTTTACCACTCCCGCAGGCAGAACATTTCAAGATCCTTGATAGTCTTGTGTATGTTCTTGTGGACTGCCCTCTTCAATCAAGACCAAATTCATATCTAGAGACGAAGATGTTCATTGGTAGACTTTGGTCATGTGGTTCTGCAAAAATTTCTTTGTTGATTATAATGTATGTATGAGCTCATTATCTTACTGGAAGGTCAGTCTATGTCCAAGTTTCAATCTCCAACCCAAGGCAACCAAGATTTGGGCTAAAATATACTATTACTTATAGGAATTCATTATGCCATTTATTTTAACAAGAGCCTCTGGATGACTGGTACCAAAACAGTCCCAAAGAATCAATGATCAAACACCATGAGTATGAAGTGCTCTTCTTGTTTAGGGTACTCATTTGATAGGGAACACTACAATGGTGTGCATGGCCTAATCGTTCAGTTTTAGTCTCCTTTACCTACATTTCACAACTCCAGTTCTAGTTTTAAGGATGCTCCAAAGAGCTTGTTGATGTAAAGGTGTCTAATTACCCCTAGATTCCCACAAACTATACAGGTCTGCACCTCTGATCCTTGGATTTTTCTCTGCTGCCCTCACCATCATTTCACTGTGGGGGCAATGTGCTGTCTCAGTGATGCTTCCAGAACACCCTGATGTTCATCGCTTTGAGCCGTGGACAGGTGACTGTGTACGGCGTGTAACGCCCTGGACAGCAGACACCTGTCCAACATTCTAGACCTGTGGACAGCTAACTGCCTCATTTAGCCTGGATGCTGCTGCCCTCGCAAGAATCATACTGCGTACAAAGGTGCTCCTCCGCCACACACAGCGGTACAATCCAGATATCTCTGCCTTGGTGTGTTAGCCAAGAGCACTGTGCCCTATGTTTGCTAATGAAAACTGCTTGAGTTTTAGTAATGTAGGTTACCGGTTGTCAATCCAATTATCCCTACCATCTCAGTAGCTCGATTCTCTCCTTTTTACCTCCTTTTTTCCTCGGCATGGACATCACCCACCAGACCAGAGGATCCGACACCGAGGGAGCCGGCTAAGTGGCGTAGCCCGTTCCCCAGATCCTCCTTTAGAGCCAACTGGCTTCACAACCCTGTTTTTCCTTTTTTTCTCTTCATTTTTTCCCGCTGGCTGTCCAGCAGTGTCAGCACTGTCATTTTTCTGGTCTTTATTCTGTTTCTCTGTGTTTTCTCTAAATCAAACAGCCTCCAGGGTTCACTTCCCCAATAACTGTGGACGCCTGTGTAGCTTCTCACTCACACCCTGCTACAATGCAGTCCCGTCTCGGTAAACTTTCAGCTCTTCCAGACTTTAGAAATTCGAAATTTTTTATTTTCGACTGTTTGAGAATGACTGAGAGAGACTACTGTACTAAAGTCTTAGGCAGGGAAAGAGAATGTTTAATGCCATTTAACCATTTACCTATGCAGCAAATGAATATTTGCTCAGAAAAAAAACTTAGCATTAGGTAAATACCAATAAGCAATATAAAATAAAAGGTAAGAAGAATTTCTTCTATTTTCCAGAATGTTACTGATACCTGGTTGGATACCTAAAATACAGCTTTGGTTCCCAAACCTCTCACTGAGAGGACCCCAGCCATAACTAGTGAGCTTCATTCATTTACTTTACGAGGTATTAATTGATCAAACTAGGTGTACTCATAGTTGAGTTCAGCATATATACATGGTGATATTGAATGGTGACTGTAAATTCTGGGATGACTTGAATAGATGCTTTGAAATGCGTGAACTGATACACTTTGACAGACGCAAAGTTATAGTTTTACAGCAACATATAGACATAACTTAAACAGAATTCTTTTGCCTGCCTAAGATTTGCATATTATTATATATGTTTATATTTTGCATAATATAATATATTTTCCCCGTGGTCAACTGGAAAAGAGCAGCAATACAATTCATGGAGTCTGAAAGAAATTAAAAAATTTTATAAGAGGCCACTTTGCTTGGTTTCCTTTTTGTCTGAAGTGCCAATGATGCACCAGAGAACCACTGGACCCCTCCAGATGGTTGTATGAAAGTAAAAGTAACGTTTTCCCAAACAGTTGAGCAGAATGTTTTCCACTGGGTCTAAGCGTTATGCCAATGTTTACTATATGCACATGTAAGGACTAATGCCTGGTGCAAGTCAAGAAAGAGTCAGGGCTGAACAACATACAGTATGCGACCACACACATACACTTCTCAACCAGGTGTGATTCCTTGTCTCTTTAACAATCATTTTTAAAATAAAGTTTCGATATGAATAATAGCAAAACAAAAGTTATGAGTCTGTACCGTTTCTTTACAAGGGAACAGCACATTTATTTTGAAAAGCCCAGTTGTTTTGCAGTGTTTCTTTAGCCTTTCCTTGTGTTTATTCATTATCCAAATCTAAATCTCTCTTTGAACTTTATTGGGTGTGTGTTTAACTTAGATTTCAGTTCTCCAAATTTATCAATGTCACCGATGCTTGTTTTTGCTCAAGAAGTCAATATTATTCCACTGTTGAAGTCCATCAAATTCACAAAGGTTGCATCACACAGTTAAATGATATAGTTAGGATATACAGTAAAAAAGTTTATTTGTTCCTTTTGAGTTATCAGCTGCTTCAGAAGAGGAAGTCAGTCATATGATGCATGATAAACATCTTCAGTGAACTGTTCCACAACCAATTCTTGTTTGTAGCTCTTTTAAGATAAAATACTTTGAGAGAAATAAGTCTTTTGGAGGCCTTTACACGTTCTCTAAATGTGAATCACTTGTTAACAGTGGTGGATGGATCATTAAAAAAATCATTACTTTGAACTGAATCTTTTTTCAGGTTATTGATTACATTAAATGTTAAAAGAACTGAAGTGCCTCTTTACTAAAGAAGGTCTGAGACAGCCTTTCCATAATGTGAGATCAAATGTCTGGAATGGTGTTGAGCAGTGATGGGACAAATGAGGCTTCAAAACCCGTGGTGGGTGGGAGTATCCTTAACTAACCAATCAATGCTGGTGCTAAATGAGGCTTCAAAATGTGTGGTGGTGGGAGTATCCTGAACTAACCAATCAATGCTGGTGCTAAATGAGGCTTCAAAACCTGTGGTGGGTGAAAGTATCCTGAACTAACCAATCAATGCTGGTGCTAAATGAGGCTTCAAAACCTGTGATGGGTGGGAGTATGCTCTCTCATTTGTCCCCTCACTAGTGTCGAGAACTAAATGTACATCTTTTTGTTGCACTAATGGGTTGAAGCTGCTTGAGTAGAAGGAGATCTGAGTCCCTGTGTGACTCAGGTCTGTTACCATGATGATGAGGGACTTACTGGGCTTGTGTCAGAGCTCCACGAAGATGGAGGTGGTAAAATGGAAACCTGCTGCTACCAGCTAGGTCTTTGCAGTCAAAGAATTACGGTGTTTGTACTTGATGCCGCAACATCAGCAGGTGGTATGGTGGTTACGGAAATTAACTCATAAACCCAACGGTTGTCTGTTATAGAAATATTGCCAGTCCAGAAAAGAACTGCTGAGCTAAAAAACCATCTGTATAAAGAGGAAAAATGTTTGAATAAAAGCCTCTTCTATAAATGTAAATGTAACAGACAGAGTGATCTTATTAATCCATCAAGACATAAATAATCTTGCTCATTTGGGATTATGTATCATAATAAAGATCGATAAAGGCAAAACCAATAAAAATGTAGAGAGAAAGATCCCCTCAGACATCCACGTCTGTTTTGCACAACATATATCTGTAGACAGGAAGAGGATGAGGTCCTATAAAACGTTAAATACCTCTACCTTGGTACATCATTACCAAGCTGTACTCAGCCCGCTGTTGGGAGGACTCAACGGCATGAACTTGCATTTTCACACTAAACTATCATTGCATTGTAAGACCTAAAGGGCAGACAGCAGAACTGTATGGTAAATATAATGAATCTGAGTGCCTGTGTTTCCTCAGAAAATGAACTCGACAGGAACCTTTGTCAGAAGTATGGAGAGTCCTTCATGCCGACTGTTAAGCAACATAAAAGAACATTTAAAGGCAACTTGGTCTGCGTGTGGCTTAAGATATCAAATGATCTTTAAGGTACGAGTACTTGCTATGCGCATGTTCAGAAATGCCTATGTACAGTAAATTCACTCTGGTAGCTCTCAAGTTCAATTTCTACTGGAGTTAGCTGGTATGTATGAACAGATTTCATAGACTGAACTCAAAGCTCATTTCTACTGCTTCCCTGAACATTTAAATAATCAACAACTGGAAGTAGTGATGTAAAATATTCCCAAAAATGAAATAAAGAAACCTAAGACAGAAACGATGTGTAATGATGCTGGTGCATGTGTTACAATAGAATGCTTCTCAGAAAAGCACTTGTGAGTACAGACGTAATATTAAAAAACTTTAATTATCCCTTTTGTTATACTGTTAGATATGCAATGCAATACAATATCACTATCATGGACATAAACCAAATTCAAATAAGAAATAAAATTACTTAAATAGGTAATTTCCAAATGGTTTTGACTTGCTTCTTAAATAGTGCGAATATCTGTCTTTGAAACACTCTCTAGGGGAGGCAGTGAAGCCTGCTGCTGATCTTCTCACGCTGGGGATTAGCGCCTTCCATGGCTGTAACCAAAGGAAATGTCAACACAAAGCCCAGCTTGGCATTCCCTGGGGTCATTCAGAAAAACTTTGCTTTCTTAAGTCTTCAGTGATCCATATTTCACTGACTGGTGTGTTTTTGATGGGTGAGGTTTTTTTTTTTACAAATATGCACTCGTTGCTCCTATTTCTACACAATTGTCCATTGACCATCACTTATGACATAGCCGAAGCTCAATCTGAGGCACAAGATGTATGTATCCATGTGTTTTTAGAGAGAATCACCTCAGGTTAATTAAAAGGCATCATAGAGTAGTAGATGTCATCCTTCAAGACTGAGTTTTAATCGAATTAAAGTGTGAAATGTTGTAAGGTAACCAATGTGGAAATCTGACTGGACATTTATTCTACTGGCTATGGAATCTATCGCTCAGTAGGTAATTTAGCCCAAGTCATTACAGATTTCAGATATTCAACAAAACGTTCCATCAAGCACCTTCTGGATTCTGTAAGAGCTTTCCAGTTGAATGCCTGAGGGGCTCACAGCTGAAAAAAATGATTTCATGTGGCAGAGTCAATTGGAGCAAAGGGGGTAACATTTTCATCTCATTTTTTTTGGGGGGGGACAGGCAGCACAAGGTGAAAATGGTATGATACGATTGGCTGAGACATTGCTATGGCAACCACAGAGCTAGAATATAAAAGGAGGTGTTTATCTACTTAGCAAGGGATCATTTCATGATGTAGGATGAGTGGTATTTTATCAATTTCCATGTGGGTGTGGTTTTGCTTGGTACATGCTGCCTTCCATACCCCTGTGTAGCTGGCATATTTCTAAGCAGTGAGATGATTGCCGTAAGGAATAATTCGGCTGCAAAATGATTTGATAATGAATCTCTATAATCTGAAAAACAGTCTGATCTAAGGCAACTTAAAATTCAGGAAACATTTAACAACAGGAATTAGACTATACCAACATTTATAGACAGGCTGTACTACCTGTTTTTAGAGGTCATGCTCTCTATCAAAACATGTAGCCATTAACTCTTTAATGAATGAAACTCTCAACAACTATTATTGCATACCTTGGCTCATTAGCAACTCGAAACAAAACACAAAATGAACTTCAAAACTTTCTCAAACTATTCTCAAAGTATCAACAATAGTTTTTTTTACTACTTCACCTAATATTCCAATTACACACACACACACACACACACTCTGCTTTATTTTTGTGATCTCATCTTGTAGATAATGGAACAAACCACACATGCACAGAACATTTTTTTCTATAAAAACCTCAGAAATACATTAAACTGGTGCCAAACATACGTGGAATTTAGTTTTTTTGACTGACAGTGGCATTAGTTTGGGTTGTCAAACACCGAAAAGGGTATTTGAAACTTTGTTACCCTACTGGATAACAGCTTTTGACAAGAAAAGCATCAGAAAAATAATATTTTTCATAATTTTGGGGTTCAAAAAGTAGCAAATCATTAACCATTTGAAGAATATCTGGAGAGAAGAGGGAAAACTCAAAATCATGTCCAAAATACAGGGGTGATCTCATGATCCTGGGTCTCTAATGTTAATTTGTCTGCTGGCCTACTCTGCCCTACCTCCCCATCACCTGTCCACCCTGACCGGTTTGCCATCATTTGAGTCACCAAGCCTGCCCTTCATCCAGATCATCAGATTGCCTCCTCCAATACATTGCTGTCCATTGGACTGCTATACCTCATTGTTGTTTTGTATTGTGTTAACGAACTTGTCCTGCCCAGTGGCAGCCAGAGGAGGATGGGCCTCCACCTTGAGTCTGGTTCTTCCGAAGGATTCTTCCCTCTGAGTGAGTTTTTCTTTGCCACTGTCACGTTTGGCTTACTCTCTGGGGATTTTGGGCCTGGTACTATGTAAAGTGGCTCCGAGAGGCGGTGGAGGACAGGGCGGCCTGGCGTGCTGTGGTCCATGGAGTCGCGAAGAGTCGGACACGACTGCGTGACTAAACAACAAAAACTATGTAAAGTACTTTGTGACAATGATCTTTGTTAAAGGTGCTACGTAAATGAAATTGAATTCAATTGAATTGAATTGAATTATAAACCAAATTGATTGGTGATTCTTTGGAAAATGGAGAGCATATTGGATCCACTTCTCAAAGTGACAATTAAGAATTAGTTAATATAAGAAATCATACAGAATAGATAGATCACTAAAATATGCCATTTGTGTCCAGTGTTCTTTATTTTCTGGATTCTTCACTCTGTAAGATGAGAGTTTCAGAAGGTATGATAGATGTTGATCAGAACACTGGTCGCCATAATGTTGTCCATATTAGCTTGTAGGGTAGTAAATTAAGAATGCAGGTGTGTGAAGATAAGTCTACCACCTTCCTTCCTTCCTGGACATCATCTTCATGTTGGCTTTAAAGGTGTTCCCACCTTCATTAAATGACTGCATCTTCGCATATAAACAGCACTGCTTCACAGACCGCATAGATAAGAGATACTTGTTAACATGGACCATAGATTTGTGCAAAGCACAGCTGCGATATTCATTTTTTATTTTATTTATGCTTATTTTGTATGTTATTCTCCCTACTCTTATGAACGCACCCTTTCAATCTTATCCTCATGTTTAATGTAGTCGTTTGTTTTTGCTATCCCACCCAGAGAAGTGCACATTATATTTGAGTATTACTTTAGACCGGTGACTGAGAGAATTCTTTCCTTTTATTATGCCACTAACATATCATCAAAATTCTGTTCTATGTTCCTGATTATGGTGGAAAAAAATTGAATCTAAACAAATTGGGCCACTGTGCTGCACAACACAGTGATGGAAAAAATGGTCTTTAAAAAGCACCTTCACGACTCAGCACCTCTTCCAGATGTTCTTTCACCTGTTCGGAAAAACGTCTGCTGTCCCGTTAGCACGCTTGGTTAAAGACATTTAAAGTCATGCAACTGCATGCCAGTCAGCACGGCATCCTTCCCGGCCAATAAGCTCAGAGTAATCCCCACTTGTGGTTTGTATTTAAAGCGACCCGGTATTCACAGTGCTTCCTTACCCCTGTGAACCACTGAAATACTTCAGGAGTAGTGGTGTCCATCCTGGCTGTCGTAGAGCTGGGGGGAGCTCACGTGTCCTCCATCTCAAATGAGTGAGCCCATTGGCCGACGCCAGATGTTCAGCCGTGTTGTCAGGGCAAAGATGCATTCCCTGCTATGGACAACTGGTCACATAATCCCCCCCACCCCCCACCTGGACACCCTATGTTGTACATATTCCACTACACAAATCCCACAATTCCACCGCGTTCATGATCAAGCGATCGAGTTTTTTCATTGTTCTGTGTGTGTGTGTGTGTGTGTGTGTGTGTGTCAGAGCACATAAACAGAGTTCCAAAGATGCAACAATGCTTCTGAAACAAAAGCCCACAGTGGCACTGAGTGTGGATCAGCATTAACATGCCTGTGTTTCCACTTCAGAGATTACTTCAATTTAATGGCAGATGTTTACACTTAACTCTACTAGCGTGAAGGATTTCACAGAAGACAAATGGTGCTGATGACACAATCATTCTCTCCCTTTCCTTGCTGACTGGTGAGCGTGCCGATCAACTGGTTTATAGAAATGAGCGTATACAGACACCGGATCATCAAAGCTCTGGTGGTGATGATGGAGAACTTCACCGCAGACATTAACTCTGTTGGATGTTACCCTTTACAAGTCTATCTTCTTCTTTAGGTCTGGTCATCTTTCCTTGCCATAGAAAAGATTGTCAAAGATCAAACTTTATTGGCCCCAGAGGCAGTAGTAGCATCCAGCTACTATATTGAGCTACGTTGCCGAGTGGCAGATGTTACCATGGCAACCAAAGGGCTGTTGCCATCTGGTACAACGTGTGAGAGGGCAAGTCAGAGTAGTTGACCATTCACAGATAATATGCATTTGAACTAATGTTTCCTGCATACAGTTAGTGTAAATGAACTTCTAGACCACCATTACTTTTCGTTAGAGAGAATTAAATTCCCTGGCAGTTTCTTTGGGGACTTCACACTTGAACTGCTTCAGTCATGGGCAAAAGAGTTTCCCCTCCGGAAATTCACAGTTAAAGGTTTCAGAGGTAGTGTAAAGGGGTTTCCTGGCAGTTTTAGTCCAGAGAACTCAGAGGGCCACAATACTTGTGTGTGCTGTGCCAGCAGAACCCAAAGTTAAGTGTTTTGTTGTGTTTGGAAGGTATTTTTTTAGACAGAGATTTTGTTCACTAAATAGTACAGTTCATTTGTGGTAAGAAATATTTTCCAGTCACCGTTCTTCACATATAGTTCCTATTATAAAATATGGATTCATCACATAGTCAGTTGTCAAATAAAAGATTAATTAGCAGATACTACTCTAGAGGAGACTGTACCTGGTTCAAAAAGGTGTGTGGAGGAAAGTTTTAGCTGCATTAATCATAGGTGTCATAAGAATGAGACAAGCGAAACGGACGAGTGACACTGAGTTACTTTGGATGTTTGAGTTACTAGAAGAGATAGGCAGCCACAAGATTCAGTCTTCAGCCGATTTTTTTTCCCGATCAAAGCTTTGGTGCAGTCTTCTATTAGCTTGCTAAATTTCACCAGCGGTGTTGATGATAACCAGGGGGCAGTGACTTGTTGTCCGCATGGAACTGATGAAACAGTGCCTGACCAATAGTGGGCCGTCGTTGGTGGCGGTGGGGGTGGCATTACCGTGTGTGACGGAGGGCCCGTCATTGATTGAGACTTCTTCATCTTTCCAGGAGTCTTTGAAAGCAGAGATGAAGGGCGCTCAGGGAGTTCTGATGATTGCACGATGTGTAGAATCAAAGACAAGTGCCACAAATGATACAATCACCATCGACAGCCCTTTCACCGGCCTGGTGATATCTCTCTTGTCAGACAAAGTGAAAAAGAAGAAACGAAAATCGCACTCATGGAAAATAAAAAGTTGCTTAGAATTTGAAAGGCTTGACCTGGGAAAGAGGAGGTACGGAAATGCATGAAAATGCATGTTTCCCCCCACCCCCAACAACAACAACAGGGAGGGATTTCATATTAGTATACAGTAACTGTTGTATCCCCAACTACAAGATGTTTTTTTCTCCCCTCATACAGTAAGGTTTTTTCAAACGAATATATAGCAAAGGAAATTGCCCCAAAATGTGTATGATTAAGTCTCTGAGATTAAAAGAAGAATTTGAACAAAGATGTCTTTAATTAGTCAAGGAAGCAGGAAGTGTTTTGTGAAATTCACTGAAATTTCACCACTCCCTGAGGTAAGTTGTCCTAACACATGAGCCAAGTCTAATTTGCAAGAAAACAGAGGGAGAATCGTTCTATCTTGATTTTAATTGGATAGATATTTGTCTGATTTCTCTTTTTGTCCAGGGTCTGATTCATCCAATGCACCCTCAATGTCTAATTACGGCCGCTGCAGGCTAGCAGTTCGTTTCCCAGTATCTGTCGGCTTTGGGGCTCACGAGATACAGTGACACAGTTGTTAAGTGAACATACACCTTGGAGTGTTTACTCTGCGGCAGATAAATATGCCATTTCTGAGACAAATGTTGACAGAGGCAAGCTTTATTCAGACCTGCTCTGTTGCCGCTTCGGAGTCCTTTCATATCAGCTTTTGATTGTTGAAATCTGAGGGAAACTGCTATTTGCTATGGCTTTTATATTTTTTTACCTTTTAAAACAAAACAAACTGAATATTTCATCCAGTTGCTCACTGGGTTGAGTGAATGGCCAGAAACAAAGAACACTAACTCTGTTATTCCCATTTCCCTGCAGACTTATATAACATGATATCATGATATCTGTTTGGCTTGAAATCACTTTTGATCTTTTTTTCACAAATGGCATGTAAAAATTGAGATTTTTTATCTGTAAAGTTCCTGTTGTTGGCAAAATTTAATAACAGAATAAGTCTTTCCCCTATACTTTCCTTGACCGTTGTCACAAGGTAGTGCAGTAGAAACCCTTCATAAATAAAACACTGTAGAGCAATGCAGCAATGCAAAAGATGAAGCCTACAAACTGAATACCTAAAACAATTTAAATTTAACAATTTAAAAACAATCTTAAAGACATTGCTGACATGTTGGCCTGAGCTATGTGAGCTGGGTTTGTATGTTCTCCCTATGTGTGTGTGTGGGCGGGGGGTTCTCTCACTGGACTAGGACATTCAGTTAGGTGAACAAAATGTCTTTAAGTTTCCTACAGTGTGTGAGCGCATGCCGCGCGAAGAACTGGGATCCTGGGCTTCCTGTGATAGGATCCAAGCTCACTGCAGCACTGTACTGGATAAGCAGTTGGAAGATGGATGGATGGATGGATGGATGGATGGATGGATGGTGTAAGTTTATGATCTATGATTTTATTATCTAACCATTTTGTTGTTGTTTGTCAGGGTGCTCCAGTGGCATATATAGTACACCTTGTAAATAAAAGTATAATTCCTGCATTAGAACACCCCCCTCTTTAATTACCCCCTTTCCCCAAGCTTTTCAACATGCCAATGCAGTGCAATAGTATTGCTATCATTCTGATACAGCCCCAAAACACTGGCTATTTTATTGGGAGAAAAAAAAAAAAGTTATAATCTGATACGATACGCGGGCAAGCCTCTCTTTGCAATGCCAACCCGGCACTCCATTTTTGAATTATTCCTTTAGAGTATTAGAGTATTTGTTTTGCAGTTGGAAGATTTATTTAGATGGCCATATTACATATGGCATACAAATGGCTTGTGTTGTTTAAGCAGAAACAAAAAGACTATCGGATCAGCATCGGTATGGTCTGATCTTGAAGGTTGTGTTATCAGTTATCAGTACTGAAGATGAAAAAGTGATATAAAGATCATTAATGTTTTTGAAAATGTTTTTGAACATGTGTTAAAAACCACTCTCAAATTCCTGATGCCACAATTGTGTTTTGTTTTTTGTTAAATAAAACGGTAAATGTCGATCCTTGAACTGAGTCATCACTGTTTAGCATCAATCTTTGTCAATATTCATCCTGTTATGTTAATGTTCTCTTAGCATTAATTATCAGGTAATTTCTAAAACAATCAGCATTGTAAATACAGTATATCTGAGGGAACCTAAACATAGTTTCCAACATAAAATCAATATTGAATCAAATCAGGACCTTATGAATTGAAATCAAATGAAAAGAGATCAGTGTTGATACTCTGGCCTAGTCTCTGTTCATACATAAAGCTGAAACATCTGTTGTGGTACTCATGGGGCTGAATCTGTAGCACAACTATTGATTTCTCTGCCCAAAAGATGTTGTTCAAAGGTCCTGTGATCATTTGCTATTGGCTGGGAAGGAGCTTTGCTCTTACAAGTGTGAAGTGTGGGGCAAGTGTGAAATCCTTAACATGAATTGCTTCAGTGGAACATACTGCAAAACTCAAATGGTCAGTGTATAAGAGCAATGTTACCTCAACATCGGGGGCAATGTTGACCCAACGTCAACATGCTGCCAATGGGCTCTCTCTCTCTCTCTCTCTATCTCTCTCTCTGCGGTCTCCAGGCACTGCCTCACTTTGTGACCGGGATCCTCAAAAGCTTGCAGGGAAACCACAAGGTCAGAACAGTGGAGAACCAGGACCACATGGGAAATTCCAGCACCAATTTTCAATGCTAGCTTGAGAAGATGAGGATGGTTAATGCATCCCATAGCTCATACGCTGCTGTCCTTGTTGCTTTTCTTGTTGTCGCTGTCCAAATTAGCAAGTGCCCTGTAAACAGACACAAAGCAAAATGGGATTCCTTGGTGTAGCTATGGAGACCAGCAGTGGAGAACACCTGTGAATTAGCATTAGGAAGAGCTTTAATTAGAACCAGAGACGAAAGCAACAGGCAGGACGCACGGCGTTACCACAGCCTTTGATTACCAGTGCTGCGGCCATCAAATCAAAGAGAATTATTTCTCCATTGAGGCATTGTCTGTCCCCTATAACATAACAGACAAGATTTTAGCCAGCAGAGAGATTTGAAAACTAATTTCTGTTTTGAAAATGCAGTTGGTTCAGACCCAGTACAATGGCATGAAGATCCATTCTTTGATTATATGCCACAAGTCAGAACTGGCACAAGATTGGATCCAAATGCTGTGTAAAAGACCACCTGAAGGAAAGAGATGATGAAATTAATCGGCGTTCTTCAAACTCCACAATTAAGACTAAATGATTTTTTTTTTTTTCTGTTCATTGTAATTAACCTTACAGCCTTTCGATCTTCTTCCAAGTAATTTCGCCATGGGATGCCACAGCTAAATAGGTCTATGCATCATTCTCGAATTTGACCATCCCCGGTCTTTAGGGGTGGTCCATATTGCATTCGTCCCTCAGGCAGAGTTTCTGTGCTGTTTTGCATGTCATCTTTCTGTGTCTGCGGCTTGCTTGAGTTTCTTCAGCCAGCCCATCCCAGCCGACATCCCAACAGAAGAGATTGTGTTTTCTCTCTCAGAAACGCTCCCAAAAGCCTGACCATGTCTCTCAGGGACTCTTTCTTCATTCAAGGTATCCATCTATAAACTGCACAAATATCTGAATCATCCAAGTTACTTCTGATAATGGGGGCAATATCTCCTCACCTTCTTTTATGAGAGGAAGTGAAATTTTGTGGCCCAGTTTATTTTGGATGATGTTTAGGACCAGCAGAACAATCCACTTTCTCTCTCTGTCCATTCCACACCCTCCCCCCATTTTGCCATGCACCGTTTCAAATTACCGTGAACTCACTGCCACCAGGCACTACAAGAATGTCTGCCATAAGGTTTTTCACTGGTGTATTTGGCTCATTCTCAGTAAAGTAGAGCCTGATGGGTTTTAAATGGAGCTTGGTACCCCCCATTCGCCAATACTGCTGGCACACATTAAAGAGAAATGTTCCTCAAAATTGCAGAAGCTCTTCCTGCCTCTCTGCCCTGTGTGAGTGTTTTATTGGGCTCCCTACATCCTCTCTCACTAGGAAAACCTTCATCTTTTTTCTCATAACGTTACAAAGAAGACCAGTTTGAGTTCTTTTTTCCTCTACTCCTGTGCTTGGTTATGGAGTAAGCTGCAATGGAACCAGACCATATATGGGGACTTCCTGTCTGAAATCTTAAAGGCAACGGAAATACTATTCAAGGGTCGGTCAATTCAAAGCAGAATTGTTCACAAGCTTCTTTTTTTTGTTCCCATTACATACCACATCAATCACATGCAAAGTCCTTTAGTTAAGACACCACTTAAAAAAAACTTAAAATTAATGGGCTCTGTCAGTCATTAGAACACTATCATAACATTCCACAAAATTGCTTTCTTGACATCAGGGAAAGCATAGTGCTCAAATAAATAGCTGCATTGGCTGTATTAACCAGGGAGACTGGTGTAGTGGAGGAAAAAGCACTCGCACTCAAGCAAGAATACACAAGCCTGCTTTCTAGTTCAAAAAAGCAACAGCGAGGATCATGGTTCTGTGATTTGTCTATTTATTTCTGAGACCGGCCCTTAATTTTCTTCAGTGAAAAGCAGTACATTCTGATGTAAACTAAGCATAAATACTCTTTGCTGTTGTTATGTTTTTGATTATCTCGTGCTTTTATGAGATGTGATTTATATTTTTGACCAATTTCTATAGCAGTTCAGATTAATCAGCAACAACAGCAGAATGCCTACTTATATAAATATTCAGGTTGCGAACAGCATGCTTTCTGCTGACCATCTATTGCCCATGCAGGGCAGGAAATAAAAACAGGTAAACAATGATTTAATTCTCCACTGCAATGTACCTGGTCACTCACTTTAATGGATACTGCTGTCGGATGTTGGGGGCATGGACATCCTGGGTCATGGCATAGT
>JAACJT020000036.1:10560860-10585407 GCA_009936485.2 Gymnarchus niloticus
CTCACTTTAATGGATACTGCTGTCGGATGTTGGGGGCATGGACATCCTGGGTCATGGCATAGTTAGGTGAAATGTACTCACTTCACCAGCTATTTGTTCACGATCTATTGATTAAATTCTATTCACTCTTGCCCTCCAGAAAACAAATCTTCACTACCGGCCCCCAAAAACACCTACTCCTTCCTCTGTATTTGTGTCTCTGCTTGCTAATCCTTCCATTATAACTCTCAGAAAGTTATCTGAATATTTTCCATTTTGATTAGGTTTAATGAAGTTTTTTTTTTTTTTGAAAAGGTTATGGGTCACCGATTTTTGAAATGTACCTGTTGTCAGGAGATGGGTACAGACCATCAAAGCTGCTGTTGCACCTCCCAAAGGGAGTTGCATTTATTGACTGGTACAGCAGGACACAGCAGCACATACAGGGCAGGTGGAGCGGGACATGACCGGGCGAAGTTGCATGGTCCTGGGAGACGGTCATTCTTCATGGCAGGTCTCCCTCAGCAAATACACTGCCCATCCTGCCACAGTGCCTTGTCCTGCAATAGGCCCACAAGTCCTCTCCCTGGCTTGCTCCTGCTCTCTTATGCCCCAGAGAGGCTAATTGCCAATCGGTGCCAGCTGTGGCTCCTCCCACATTCCACCCAGGTGTGGATTGCAAGGCCCTATTAAGGGAATCCATAGGCTCTGGTGCTAAGGTTCGGACAATCAGGGGGTGTGGCACACCCAGATCATCAGACTGTTTTACAACATTAGAAAAATAGTAAGTAGATGTCTTATTTTTAACATCATTTTCTTAAAAATAACATCACCTGTTTTTTGTGCCCTTTCGTGTCCTTCTGCTGGGCTGTTTTTTTGTTGACACTTCACCATCAGTGTTTACCCAAACTACCATACCTGTCTGCATTTGCTGGTTACTATAGGCCTTCCTTTCTGAGTTAATGAGAAATAAAGAACACCATTCAGATAGTAATTTTATCAGCCCACTACCTAATAGCCAGAGGGTAAAGTGCGTAGGGGATGGACCACGTGTGACAGCTAGTAACACAGCATAGTGTGTCATGATCTCTCCTCTGATGTCCCTCTGCAGAGAATATCACAAAAGTTAATTGGGATCAAATGCGCAATTAACACTCGGTTAGTTTATGTCTTTATGGTCTCCAAGGCCAATCTGCTCACATCTTTTTCTATTCCATTTCCATTGCGAGATGTGAATCTAAAGGTCTGATATGAATATTCAGCTCCTCCCCCCCCCGCCGCAGCCCCCTCCACAGTCCTTCTACTAATGCGCGTATCTTGTCACAGCATTTGCGCATTCAATCTGCTCCAGGTATTTGTCACATAACATAACTGGGCTGACTGCACGCTCCCATGCTGCTGCAGCCAATGCATTCACCACTTTGTAACGTACAGGGACCTTAAACTACAGAAAGGCTTCGTTCTGCCCCCCCCCCACCACCCTCTTCCAATACACCACCACCCATATCTTGTTTCCATAGCGTCCCAGTCCTGCTCTATTTGCTTTGCTTGGGGCTATAAAACAGCTATTAATGAACCCATGGAAACGCAGAGTTGGGAACAATATTCAGCTCAAGCTCTCAGAGCTTATTTTGATTGCTGGCTCAGTAACAGGTCAGCTGGTGCTGTAAGCAGACATGTAGGGTCAACTTTTTGCTGTTCTCTCTTCTTCCACATGGTATAGCCTCATCTTCTCTTCGTTTATCTTCAGATCCCTCTGTTTATCTTCATTGTTATTGTTCAAAACATTCTAATGCTACGTTACTGACATGCTGAGAAATTTGTTTTTTGCTATGCTAGGATAAATGGGTACTTTTGCCAGTCAGTAGATTACACGAGGTGCCCGTGTTCGTGTACACGTCGGGGAGGTGGAATAGACTTAATGCAGCTGGTGTGGACTTAGAGAGCAACTGACACCTGAATGTGATATGGGGGCTATGGATGTGCTTCAACATACATACATTGGCGTGTCTTTGCTGGAATCCCCGAGCACATACCTGACCAAGTGGGCAAGGACTTACCAGTCCATCTCTTCTCTGTCTCTCTGCCTCCTGTCTTTCTCCATCTCTCTCGTCTGTCTGTTCTCTTTCTCACATTCCCCCTAGTTGCTTCATTGACTGCTAATTCTGCCCTGCTCCCTTTGTTTGCCTTTTACACCACCTGCCCTCCTCCGTCACCTGAGCGACTTTCCTCTCTGTGCCATTAATCTCACCCTTTCTCATCAACACTCAGAATCTCCTTCCTGCTCTGATTTACAAATTATCTGCTCCCTTTCTCAGCCTCCGATCCCTTGTTCTGGGTTTAAAACATTTGAAAAGGATATTAGGGGATTAACTTTTTGTGTGTTTCTCGACTTGGAGGCATCTGGTTCTGACAGATGGGCTAATGGAATTTCTAGCTGAGACCTGCAATAAACCTCCACTATACTGGCACCCCCCTAAACACAGACACACAGATACATAAAAACACACACACACACACACACACATACACACACACACACACACACAAAAGAAACAAAATGGCTTTTTTTTCCTTCTGGCCTTACTTCTAAGATCATCAGGGTATTTATAGCTTGGCTGTCATTTGAAGGAGGCAAATGGACCAGAAGAGATTGAGTCACTGCTACAGATGAAGGTTTATGGGTAAAATCAGCAGTAGTAGCCCCCCCACATGGTGAGTGTGGGCTAGTCTAACCATATTGCCCACTTCAGTCAGAAATGATTGGATTGGGTAGATAAATGTTTATATATCAAAAGCAAAATTAAGGATAAATTCCTCACTTGCAGACCGGGAACTTTCAGTTTACAGCTGAAGATGTGTTCTAGTGTCCTTTAAATCCCATTAAAGACAGTGAAAAGTATGAGAGGGTCCATTTGAGTGGTGCTCTCTCAGAGTAGTTTTAGCACTGCCTGTTTTACTGTGCACCCACCCATTGTCCAAAGTTGTTCTTCTGTTCTGCATGGCACGTTTTCACTTTACCTCCTACACCTCCCACGTTGCCCTCACCTCAGCATCTCCCCGTGACCCTTGACCTTCCATGCTCTCTGCTCTGTGAATCACAGCAGAACTGTGTCAGTGATTTACACTGCAGATAGAGGGCCTGACCCCTCCCTGGAGTCAATGTCAACATGACACTGAGGACTTGAATGATCTGATTGCATGGTCTTGGTTCGGGGACTGTATTCTAGGAAGGCTCCAAGATGTGAGGGGGAATGTGGTTATCCAGATGATGTGGTACTCTGGGTTACGCCAGAACGGGAAACAGCATTTCTTGACCATGCTAACGAGTGTTCATAAAAAAAGTAAAAGCTCTGCTTTTCTGGGCTAAACATCGAGGGATATCAAGTATATTTTTTGGCAATGATGTGGAGAAGAATTACTAAATGATGCCTGAGTTCTATTGATTTTGTTAATTGATTGTTTCAGATATGTAAGAGCAGAGTTATATTTTTTTTAACAGCCCACCCTTGTCAATCAGCCAGTACTGTGTCAGATCAACAGACAACAAATTGGTCATATGTGAACCTACAGCAGATACAATAACCACTTTATTCCTAAATGGATGTTTTTGTTTTGTCTATCACACTCAACGGCCTTTTTTTCACAAGTGCACACCAAGACATAACACACCCTGAATACATGAGCTGTGCCTTAGTAAACAAACATAATGTTGATGTAATGAAGACGCAGAGCGGTGCTAAGGTAATATTGCCATATGCCTAGATGGAGTTAGAGGGAAACAGTAGAAAAGGAAGGAGCTAATCTGGGAAGTGTAAAGACTGGAGGAGCCCTTAAGATTAATGGTAGAGCTGGAGCTCTTTTTATTCACATTGCTTTGCGTGCTTTTGTTCGAGAAGGCAATGACTCACTTCACTGCATTTGGGCCCAAGTGTTTTTTGGATGAATGCCGGTATGTAGAGAAGTCAGCCAAAGCAAGTCAACAGTCTTCTCTTTTTTTGTCACCTGTTGCATGCAACGTGCAGGGCAGGATCTCCTCTTGCTAAGTCCCATTTTCACAGTCCATCAAGGGCAACAGGATCAATCAAACGCTACAACGTTGCTGCTCCCAATTGGGTGGATCTTCTTTTTTTTAACACGCGCCACATCAGATGCCTGCCATTTTGTGCTTCCTGGCTATTTCTTTCCCTTATCATCTCTGTTCTGTTATGTTTTATCCTTGTCTTCTTCTTCTTCATTTTCTTCCTTTCATTTCTCACTCTCCTCTCTCTGTGGTGCTGCCTGCTTTCTTGGGTCTGGACTTTGACTCCATCTGGTCTTGTCCATGCGCTGAGATCTCACAGGGTGCACCTTGCTGTGAAGTTTAGGTTTCCTTGTAGATTCTCTCTAATATCCATGGCAGCAGGACTGATGGACAAACCCCAGCTCCCCACACTCTTCCTATGTATCCACAATCCCTCAGTGTAACTCTAAAAGACACTAACTAAGATGGCACATGTGATTCCCTCCCCATCTGTTCCCCAGTTCCAGAGAAAATTGGGTGCATCGCAGTTGAAATCTTTCCCTTATCCATACAAAGATTTGTTTACAAAAAGCATCACTGCGGTTTTGGGAACAGGACTTCAGTGTGTTTCTAAAGTGTTCATCTTTCAGCCCCAGGAAAGAAGTGGAGAATGACAGTCGAACGTTGACTCGCTGTGGTTTCTGTATGATTTGTAATTAGGGAAACTGATGCTCACTTTTAAAGCATCATATGACTGCAGAATCCCAACCTCATAATGCACAAGGGTCCTGAGGCAATTCTCCTGCTTTATTAGGGTACTTCATATGACAATAGATCAATTTTCACACCACAGAAACATCAACACTACAATTACACATCGGTCACATAATTTGTGTTAATCCTGAATATAATCAGGGTCATAATGCTGGGTCTGCCATATTAGCATTGTATAATGAATGACTGCAAGCTACAATTTTGCTTTGTACACATATGAGCTGTTGTTATGAGAGAGACTTATTGAGGATGTACTTTTTCAGGCTTAATGAGACTTCTCCTGGCACATGTTACATCTCTCCCTGCACAGATTGAGCCTGCAGCCTTTCTGCCACATGAATCCCTGATCGGTTTCAGGCCTGGCACCTCCCGTCATGCCACGTCAACTGCAACAGATAGCTCTGTCTGCTCTGCTGGCTCCGCCCCCAAAGGTGGACTCTTAGGGACTAAAAACAGAAACAGCGGGTAGCAAGAGACAGGGGAGAGAAAGAGAGAACTAGATGGGAAGACTGCATAGAGAGGGTGAAATAGAAAGAGAAGGAGATAAGATCAAGGGGGGCTAAATGAGGTGTAGAGAAAAGTGGGGTTTGGAAGGAATTAGGAACAGAGAAACTGACAAATACAGGGAATGAGAAATGGGCATAACAAGGAGAGAGAAATATAAAGATTGGAGGAAAAGGAAGTTACCTTTAAGGATGCAGAGTGTGTGAATTCACAAGAATTCATTTTGGAGTTCATGGCGAACCAGTTTACGGAAGGAAACAAAAATAAGACAATTACAGCCACATTTTTACATTTAATTTAAACATAATCTGTAATTACAATGCTTTGTGTGAGAGGTCTGTGTGTGTCCTCACAGCCTTATATTTACTTTTCTTCTTTTGCTTTTCCAAGTGCTATGTCCTGTGTTAGTGTGGGGTCTGTGTACAAGCTGATATGACAAGGAAGGGGCTCTAACTGGCATGCCACACTGCCCAATATTAAAGACACACAAGGGGCAATTTAGTGAAGCCAATTAGCCTAGATTGTCTGTCTTTGGACTACAGGAGGAAACCCACAAAGTATGGGTAGAACATGCAAACTTCACACACGCAGAGCAGAGATTCAAACCCCCAACCCTGGAGGTCCAAGGCAGCAGTATTAACCACTGAGCTACCCCCTACTTATATTACCTTACACTTGCCATGTCAGTTTTTCTGCCATATGGACATTTCTTCCACAGTGTACCAATTTTGTGAACATAATGAACAGAAATGTAAAAGGTCTTCAGCCTGTAGTAAACTATCATTTATGTTGTTTATTTGCAGAGAAGAATATTACTTAGTGAATATTGTGTGGTTTCCAGTTTCATGCTTTGTCTCATTAAACAATTCCAGGGGTAATTTTCCACAGTAGCTCAAAATCTGCCCAATTATCAGTTTTTGTTTTGTTTTTAACTGTGGCCATGGTGCACGGCCTTCATCTAGGAAGACAGAGGAAAGTCTTGGCAGCACTGTGCTGGAGAGTGGGTCTGGAGAGATGGCATGAAAAACAGCCCTATTATCGGAGTAATTAGAGAGTTTATACTCCCACAGTCTTCACAGTTCCTGAGAGGCTACACGGGAGGATGAAGGTGGAGGATGGGGTAGGACACAGTTTGACCATTGGGGGGGGGCATTGACCATCCAAACATCCTCCTGAAAGATCTGTTTATGCACCTACCAAGCAAGTGCCATTGTTGCTTACTTCAGAGATAGCTATCACTGGTCATTATGGGTCAAGGGGTCACTTTTGATCTCAGGTAAAGGAAACATGAAACACACAGATTAAGAAACGTGCGCTTTAATTAATGTCTTAATTAGCAAAACCAGAAACGAAGCTTGAAAAACCACACCAAGCTGGATTATTGTGGGCCGTTAATCACCGACTTATTTAACACATTTCCCATCGGTTACTCATTTATTCTCATTGGATTAAAACAGACAGTGATTGACAGTGCATGGTAACCCTACCTATAGTGGGCTTCAAGCCTCATTTCTTCCATCGCTACTATTATCTGCTTGATTGAAGCAGCTAATGTCATGATCAGTCTTTTCACCTGCTGTTTTTGGTGTCGACTGCAAAAAAAATGAAACTGAATTCTTTCAGCCATGTTGGACTTTGGAATCTTGATTTGCAAGGACTCTGTTTTTACAATGAGTCTGATAAGCTTGAAATCACTTGTCTTGTTAGTTCTGCCTCACCCGCCGTGTCCCCATTCAGTAACTTCCCAAACAGCTGACACCGTTTAATTGCACATGATCGTTCCAGTAGGGCCTTTCATCGTTTTCATATTGCGTCTCGCGCCTCAATCTGCTTGGACCATACAGTGCCAATTTGGGCACTGAGGAAGGATGTGCTGGTGCAGGAAAGCCAATGAATTGTGCTCATTGTTTTTGGTCATCTCCTACCTGTGCCGAGGGGTTGTGGTCCTACTCCATTCTAATGGTAATTCAGACATAACAGCAGCCAAAATGAGATTCCAAGTAAATCTGAAAGAAAGATGACGTGGTCCTCCCACACTCCCACATCTCACATATTCTTCACACGCACACACGGCGCGTATACTTAAACTGACACATGCATGCGTTACGTAAACACAAAAGTGGGCGCAAAAGCATAAACATGCTCATCGCGTACACAAAGCACAATTGGTAGTAATGAGCTAGTTCTGGCCAGGCTTTGTGTGATTTGCGTGTGCGTATGTATACAAGAAACAGTTGGAGAGTGCTTTAGGAAATGATAAGATGATAGGGGGGTCTCATAATTAGCCCCTGTCCCGAGACATGGTCTCCAGCTTAGGAGTCACAAAGGTGAAAGGCTAAACCACACCCGTCGGAGCACAGCATATGAACACAAGGCTCCGTCACGACCCTCCACACACCGACTGATATTCTGGATACCTTCCCAACAGATTCTCTGAAAGCAAAAGAAAAGAAATAAAAAAAAGAAGTGAAACAAAGCGGAACAACATGGAAGGTGTGGAAATCTGTTTTATGTGCTTCCCCAGTGCTGCAGTCTCTGTCGATTCGGAGGCCTCGGTCTAACGATAAAGGTCGAGTTCGCATTGACAAATACCCCTCATTTAATGCTGATAAATAACAGCACCAGAAAAATATCTGCCTCTTTGCACAGCGATTAATTCCACGTGGTCCACCAAGAGGATAAGTCCTGAGAGACACAGGAATATTAGGAGATAAAACAGGAGACAGAAAGCGGGGTTTTACAGCACTGCTTTCAAACACTCGTTGTCTTCTTTTACGTGTCTCCCTCACACTAACTCTCCTCCGCCTCTGACCAACTGTTTTCAGAATCACTTCAGTTCTGCGGCCGTGTGAAATCCACACAGCACTTTTATGAAAGGGAAATATGTAGTCATGGTGGAGATCTTTTAAAAGCTCCCAAGCACCCAGAATGCCGCATCTCTTCTACACACTTACTGATACGCAACACGACGGTTTATTGCCGCCTTATGTTGGGCTTGGCGGTTAGATATTTCGTTTAGAATGTATCTGGAGGAACCTGCTTGAATGGGCTCAACCTGAATGAGCTCTGGGTGGCAAAACAGTCCAGAAGCTTTGGCCAGCTCACATTCCAGATTCCATACTGCCCACATGTTCGACAGGAGGCTAAGGATGGAGACTTACAAGGCGATGAATCACCTTAATTATCAGCTGGGTACATATGGTTTATTCAGCTGTGAAACATTTTAGGGAGCATTTATCCCAGGTACCAAAATATTAAAGGAATGACACAAGACCCCAAGACTAATGTGAAAAGGCATTATATTACCAGGATATTCCTTATGTAATTACAATAATGAATCAGATTATTTCAATACCATCTGCCCTCAGCCAGACTATCTTCAAAGGCACATAATTATTTTATTTTCCCATCTTGTCCTTAAAAGACCACAATGGACAGCTAGTCTAATGAGGACAGCTTGTTGGAGGCATTATATGAGAAAAAGAACACACCGCTAAAAGTCCACGGACGAGACCACACGCCAGGAACTCATGTTACATGGGAAAGTCATGTGTACTCATGATGGAGAGCAGGCAAACATGGAATAAAGGGTTGGACCGGCACAGCGTAGAGAACAAGGAATCTAATGGTTTATTCAATACATCTTATTTTATACTATGCACATTTTATATAGATCTTTGTGTCTGCATGTTTTCCCTCAGGAAATTCACTTCATCTTCGGGTGCCCTTTCTGAGACTTCACCATGTTACATTCTGTCAGGACAGTAAGCTACAGGGGCAGAGACACATAAATCTTTAAGCCACAAGACAGGAGCATTGGTACGCTGCGGTTCTATGCCTCCATGTGTAAGGACCTGTTGCTGCTTCAGTAAACCAAAGCGTACTTCTGCAGTTTCTTGGAGGAAGTAAATTCTGTTTTTTCTTTAAACCAGTATCCCCGGCAACCATGCCTTCTTTTATCTATGTGAAACTTTTTGTAACTTCTGTAAAATACAGCCTCAGATACAGACTACATACTCCATGGCTCGACTCACACCGGCTGGGTCTCATATTAAGGTGAACAGAGTTGACAAGGCCAGCAATATAAGAATGATGCAGGCCATCCAAAATGACTTCAATCAAACTCTGCTCCAACAGATTTGAACTAGGCCTTGGCTTCATAACTAGCTCTGCATTCTAATAGAGCACATTTATAAGCTGAAGCAGTCTGGAAACTGCAGATATAAACATTTAATCTGCATCTTGCATGCTCCAGTGAGTGTCGTAATTAAGCTCCGTTTCTTTACAGAAGATGAGCCGATACCCTCATGGATACCTCCATAGAGGTCGGCAGTCATTGATAAAATCTTGTGAGTTCCCGTGCCAACGTCGGTTCTCCACTGTGATTTTGCTTGAGTTGTAGGGGGGAAAATGGACCTTTGGACATCCTCTTTGAGGCTGAAACAAAAGCCGTGACACATTTCATCTGCCCACTTGTTCTTCCATTTTGCTCTGGCAGGGATCTCCCTCAAACAAAGCCTGGTTAGGTTTTTTATCTTTCGTTTCTGGTGGTTGTGGACGGTAGCCAATTGTCGACAGCTTTGTAAAATTCCCAGGGAGTCATGGACAGCATCTGCAAAACATCATACTCAATGTTGTCTTCAAAACTGGATACATACATCTTACTTCAGAGTGCAGAGTTAACTACAGAGTGTGATCTACGCCGCAAAAAAAAAAAAAAAAAAAATTACTTTGGACATTATCTAATCAAGGATAAGCCTAATATTTTTTGTGTGGAATTCCTCTTTTAATGTGGCCTTTTTCGGACCTGACATCGGTCATTTGTGCTCATTGGAATGATTGTATCAATTACTGGTCCATTATCCCTGCTGTTTGTGGCCATATCCAGCCAACTGGGAGAGTCAAGAGAACCCCCCGAACTCCCTTTGTTCACTCAACACCCTTTGCAACCGCAGTGCATTTTAGCAGACAGCTCATAATGTTTGAGGTCAGAATGGAGGGCAGCGTTAGAAGGTCTCACATCAGCCCAGCAGCAGCCAAGGGATCTAGCAGTATGAGCGTGATACCTGTCTCCCGGAGACAGCTGTCTAGGCACAGTGATCTCTGAGCCTAAGGAAGTCCTTTCTGAACATAGGGTGAAGTGTACTAGTGCCACCTTTGATCATGATAAAGCCTGCTCAGACGATTATCCCTTCTTTTTTTTCTCATTTCACAACCATTTTTTGATGTTCATTATAATTTTTCCACTATTTACTGTCCAGTCTGTTTACACATCATTACAAATGATATCCGGGATAAGCTGACAAACAGAGAACATTAAAAACATGGCAATCACACATTAGAGCGTAAATGAGATGATGCATCGATCCGTCTTCAACAGGCGCGCACATACAGGGTCATGGTGACCCTGGAGACCATTCTCAGGAGGCACAGCACCGAAGTCTTGCAATCACACATTATGGGCAAATTAGGAACACTGATTTTGGTAAGCCACACAGACACTGAGGACTACAGGAAGAGAACATACACATATACGTAGGTACTCTGGCCGTACTGAGCAGTGGGTGGGAACCAAACCCACAACCTAGAAGATGTGAGGCTACAGAGCTAACCACAAAGTCCTTTAGCATAACCAATCATTTGTCTAAATAGTAAGGATTTTATTAACATAATGCTGGTACAACTTTTTGTTTTATTTTAACATGACAGGAACCTTGATCTTAGATTTCGCCATCTTCATTATATATTAGGTTTCTCTGCACTAAACTCCTGCAGAATTCAATAACTCAGCAGATGCTCTTTCCTGATTGACTTGAGGAGCCGTGCCACCTCTGCTGGGTGATTTAAAGGCTTTCATACTTCTGCTAGGCCTTGATGTTCCTTGGGTATTGAGGGGGGTGAAGAAATCTCCAGCGCTTACGTGCTGGGAACAAGACCGCACGTTTGTGCTCAAAGACCTGTCTGACACCCCGGCCCGGCGCCTCGTCTCATGTCCATTTTAATTGAGCTTTCTCTCTCTTCTGTGTTCCGCTGCATTAATAAGCCTCCGTACAAGAAGCAGCAGCCAAATCAAATCTGTTTCCAGGCAAAGCAAATGTTATCTGAGATGAAAGACATTAAAATCATAAAAATACAACCAACCTCTATAAATAGGCAATTACCAAAAAAAAAATAGCAAATAAGCACTTTTATTGCCCTTTCCCAGTTTATTGACGAGTATAACACTGGCTTCCTTGTTCTGAGCACGGTCTCTCCCAAAAATGTATTGATCAGGGGTTTAAATTTTCCCCCCATCCAAGACTAAGATTGGCCAGAACAAGCTGATAAAAAGTGGTCAGTGGGCTGGTACATCACTCTTTGTGACAACTAATGTAACAAGTCTCAGAGTACATCAGTTTCGGAAAAAGAAATGGAAATGTATAGAATAAGTCAGTGGACGATGGGCAAACTCGAGTCCTTATGGGAAGATGCTGATGTTGTTGATCCAAAAACCATGTGATCTGTGAAGCTGGGAGACGAATATCAACATCATCCAAGTAGGCAAGCTGGAAGGCACAGCTCCTGGGACCAGGGTACGCTGCTCGTTTAGCTCATTTTGTCTTTCCGACTCACTCTCCAGAGCTGTGGCCTAACTTTGATCTCTTCGCTAGGAAGCAGTTTGGCCTTCGTTCGTACAAAAAAAAAAAAAAAAAAAAAAATTACATGACATTGTGGGTGGGTTTGAGTTTAATAACCGCTTGCCAGCACCAAAAGCTCAGAATGTGAAAATTCTCATTAACCAACTCTCAACGGCAGCTATCCAGGTATTGGAAGGGTAGAAATAGATACATGATCTTTTTGGCTTCTTTTTCATTTGTACTATTAAATTGGTTTTCCCAGGTTATCTCAGCCAGCAGAAAATCTGCCTCTTGAGGCTCATGAACCAAGTTACTTTATCAGTACAACTCATTGTACAAGTTCTAACAGTGGTGCATTGGTTTATAATATTTCATAGTGTGATACTCATCACCGATGCCACCAATAATCTAATAGCATGGCCTCCATAAATTTTATGAAGAATGAAATCCAAAAAAAATAGCAGGAATTTCAGTTCTGCAATCTCCATCATCTCTGACGATACAAATTTGCCTTTGAAATGATCAGACACGGCGACATCTGAACCGATGGTTCCTTTTGATGGGACTGCGCCAAGTGACAATGAGGGGGGTAGGTAGGACACCCAGAGAGCTGGTGGGTGGCCATTAAGCACCGGAAACGGCTGGCAGGACAACCATGAACGGTTCTGCCTGGAGCGACTTGGGGGATGGGGTGGCAGCGGCATGAACATCCAGACACAGTGGGCACAGATAACGACATCATGTTCATTACAACATGCGTCACTTGTTTTCAAGGTAGGGGAGGGTTTAGATATTAGGTTTATTATGAGGCATTCTGAAGACACATCACTCTGAAGTCTTTCTTTACAGTACTTTGTGTTGTACTGCCATCATAAATTTGTATCCAGAGTCATTGATTTACATAAGCATAATCTCCTGCATGAGATGAGACAAGTCCCAGATGGTCCATATTAATCAAGCCCCCTTCTTCCAGGTATACAGGGGATCACTTTAAATGCCACGAAACTACTGGAATCGCAGGGACTCTAAACGTGCTGAAACACTACCAAGAAAGACAGGAGCCACCCCGAAAACACGTATGGTCATGGAGGACGACTTCTCCGAGCTGGACGGGGAGTGAGAGGCCATCTATGACCATCTAAATGCAAATTAGCAAGAAATAAAAATGGGTAAAGATAGCAGAGTCCCACGTAAACTGCCAAGCATCTTTGAAAATCAACTCTATGCTGCTCTCTATCATTTTAAACTTTAAAGCCAAAACAAATATAAAAAGAATTGATAGTTTATTAGTGTTTGATGTTCACTGGTCTTCCACAATTGCAGAAATAACCTACAGTTGGCCAAGCCTACCTTTATAAAAATGAGCAATTCAAAAACAGTTCATGGTCTAGACATAACCAGTACACAGTAGTTACTAAAACACATACAAGGACAACATCTAAAACAAGCCCGTAAAATGAACCCTAATACCCGCAAGGCTCATAGTCATACCCAAAAATCACCTCTTCCCAATGCTCTGAATACATAGTTTATAGTCTTTGCATTGTCTCAATTTTGATTTTACATGCACACTTTTACAGTAAGCAAACAAAAATTCAACAATGCTCTGTAACTGGTTTCTGCATAGACTTTAAATACAAGTTCCGCGCCATTGGCTACAATTGACTTCTTGTGACATCACAGCTAGGTCCAGTAATAAGCAGTTCAATAGTCCACTTGGAATGTTTAGTGTCAATGCTAGGAAATTACCATAAGTGGAATAAAAATATTGCTTATTTCCTGTTGGGATTCCTGTTCCTTTGGCTAACCGCCTCAGAGTGACCAGAGTTGACACTGGTGCAAAATATTCATACCCCGAGCTTTTAGTGGGTGGTGCAGATGAGCCAGCAAGGAATGTCAAGTCAAGGTTTTAGTCAGCCCAGCCTGAAGCAAACAGGTCAGAGGTCAAACCAGGTAGTACTCTTCCAGCGAGCGGACAAGCACGGTGTCCTTCACGTCATTGAAGACTACTCTGATATTCTGGGTGTCAGTCGCACAGGTGTAGTGCACGTAGATGGACTTGCCCTTCTCGCTGTTCTCCTGATCTTTCTTGACAGCTTGCTGCAGGTACATCAGACGGATGTAACTCATGGCCGCCTCGGCGTCACGTTTTCGGCCTGCAAATGGCAAGCGAGAGAGAGGTGGGTGTGAAATGGGGGAGGCAGAGCATAGTGTTGCAGGGAAGTGAAGGGACTGGTCAAACAGGAAGTGGGAGGGGCACTGAAGGAATGAGGAAGAGAAACACTTACAGGGGCCTATTAAACAGAAGGAGAAAAAGAAGCAGGTTGTTACACAAAGATGTAGAAGAGATGGAATGGTAGCAAAAGAACAAACAGCAGCACCGGAAAGAGAGTCTACGCCTGATGCAGAAGGTTTTTTCAGGTATAACTAGCCACAAGCTTCACTTGGAACTATCAAGTTTACCATATATAATGAAGCGTCTAACTAGGGAAAGCATTGCACTGGATGCCATGAGAATGGAGTTCTTCATTTTCATGGCCTAACTGACCTCTTACTCACATTCCTTCTGTGTTTATGCATCTTTACAGTTCGCAACCCCCCCCCCCCCAGAGATCAAACAAGGATTATTCCAATTTTTATTTTGTGCCCCTGGTTAAATTAATTACCGGGGAACCTAATTATGGTCATTTATAGAACAAACTACTTCCTAGTTCCTGAACAATTAACAAAACAGATTCATTTTGATAGAATGTTAATATGTCCTATTGTCACCAGAACAGAGAAGTAACAAAGTCAAGGAGACAAGCTAATTACCTTAAATGCAAGGTGACATCTTAAATGCCCTGGAATTTGTACTGGTGACACAAGTAAAGTAAAGAAACCGCAATGGTTGGCATCACCATGCGATGTTAAGCCCGTCACTCTGCAGTTCCAGACAGAGGGTACCTCACCATCGCTTGACCCTATCAGCATGTAGGGTATAAGGGGAATAACCCTAACACCACATAGCCTGCCCCCTTCTTCCTGCTGCACAGTCAGATTAGAGCCATTTCTCCCACCCCCTAGATGTGCCACTGGGTCAGGAGAGGAACTGAGTATATATGGTTGCCATTGGTAACACAGGAACTAAGCTAGAGCGTAGCCAGGGTGTGGGAGAGGCTCATGGGAGACTTTTGGCTCCAAGCGGTAGCGGTGCAGGGTCCACCAGAGTTCCCAATCTTTCATTTTCATAACAGAACAGAGCTACGGTGATGCAAGAAACAAGATTTTGCAACTGAATCAGTGTGAGTACATCTCCTGTCAGTCACTGCCTGGATGACCAATGGGAAACGAGTCAAACCAAATAGAGATGGACAGCATGACAGCCTAGCCCACTGCATTCTTCCAAGTTTCAGTTCTCTCTTTACCACAATTCTATTCTTTGGTTAAAGGGAAAAAAAAAAAAATTATATAAACACACACACACACACACACAGTACTAGAGTCCCATGCCAGTAGAGAAACCCACAGCTGTGTACATTTCTACAAAGCTTAGAGAATTTCTTTATCCACATGACGGGACAGGTAAAGCGAGGATAAGACAGATGGAACATTTATCGTAACCACTGTGGTTGTTAATCACATGAAAATCTCAGGTATGAACAGTAAAACACACACCTGCGTTTGGGAAAGACTGGAATACCAATAACTCAGTGATGTTCATCCATTATACAAATGACTCACTAAAATATGCTTTTATGAAGACCTTTAGATAAACAGCCATTAGCATGTCTGATGACCTAACCAAAAATATGGAATACAGAAATTAACCGCAAATGATTGTTTTCAAATGTAGGAGTGCTGCCCCTTCGCCCACTCATCTCGAATGAGGAGTATTTTTTATGTGAACAATGTGATGAGATTCCCCATTACCCTGAGCTGCGTTTAGTGTTAATTAAGGAGATGCAAATGGCAGGGACTCAAAACTTTGGGATGGATGGGTGGGAGGGAGCTGTTATACCAATGAAGCCGGGGAAGTACGTCTGCAGGTCAGAGGTCTGGATCTTCTCTGCCAATATGTCCTTTTTGTTGAGGAAGAGGATGATGGAAGACCGAACAAACCAGGGTGAGTGGATAGTGGTGTAGAAGAGTGACTGACTCTCCTCCATGCGGTTCTGTGGGGAACGAGAGAGTCATAGCAGGTTAATGTGCCGAGAGGACTCAGCAGTGAATCATAAGGAGCATTACACGCAAGCACCCATTCAGCTCAGCCTTACTAGTTTATAATCTGAATATCTAACTGATGGTAAACACTCTTCTTTCACTGCTCCTAAGGCCTGAATATAACCACAGACAAAGCCACCAACACAACAGCAGGCCATGTATTCCAAAGACTAGCACGACGGGCAATTGATCTGTTGCAACACAGGGCACAAGGCTGGGGTTCCCTTGGACGGGATGCCAGTCCACTTCAGGGTTCATGAGCACACACATTCAGGCACAGTATTATACTCTAGGGGAAATTTAGAGACCCCTAATTATGTAAACTGCTAGTGTGATTTTTGGGCTGAGTGAAGTAACCAGAGCAACTGAAGGAAAAAAAAAAAAAAAGTAAACGAATCCTCAGACCTCAGCTCACACACTGGGTGCATGTCCCTTCCAGAGATAACGAACCATTTTGGAATTCGCTCCTGCCTCGCAAAACTAAACACTCTGACATAAGGTTCAATTTATTTTATATTTTTCCTTTTACAAATCTTTAGAATCAAAACTAGCAAGCTCTGAAGGAGAATAAACCCTTTAGATCTGTGCGAGATTTAATGCAGCTTCCTCTGAAGCTGATCAGTAAATTAAAATACCATGCAGTCGTGTGGCGCCTACGTTTTAAAATACACGTCGTGCTTTCATACCTTAGCTACAGTGGTGGAGAATTTTTCTGCTTAATGGCAGTTGCAATAGGATTTGCAAGACCGGATGAAATGAGAAATTAAGTCACTTCGCTGCTTCAGAATTATACAGGAGCACACAAAAAGCAAGAGAAGCAGTCTTAACTCATAACTTCTGTGTTACTGTATCTAGCTATAAGATTTCACCAGAGCGAATAAATAAAAAATAACTGCAGAATGAAATTAAGGAGAGACCGAGATAAAGACAGTGGGAGAGCATGAAGGAGGGAGGGGCAGGTGGATAGAAACTGAGAGACTGGTGGCGATAATGTTGGGCTTTAACAACGTTGTTGTCATGCCAACCACAATGGGGGGGGGGGAAAAAACATTAGGGAAAGAATGCGATAGTTGCAGCACTGGTAGAACGAGCAGAACAAACGTCTACATTGAGAAGGGTATGAAGAGATGTAAGGACAAAGGCTGCGTCTCACTCACATCCGTCTCCTTCTCTTCCAAGACCTGGTCATACTCGCTGAGGGAAGCCAAGAAGATGAGGGAGGTCACGTTCTCAAAGCAGTGAATCCACTTCCTGCGCTCCGATTTCTGTCCTCCCACATCCACTATCCTGCATGGAAGAGCGATTGTGCAGGAAAGCACACTCCTTGCAGGAGTCACTACTTGAGCATCCCGGTGGTCCCACGCGAGTCACAAAACTTGACAATATGGTGTCAGGCAGTGTTTAAAATACCAAGCATACACATAGCGAAACATATTTATATATTTCTCCTTATTTATTTTCATGTACATACCTCTCTGACACAGGGACTGCACTTAATTTCGTTGTACTCGTTACAATGACAATAAAGATATTCTGATTCTGATATAGCCAACACCTTTTCTACTGGTTAATCGTTAAGCCAACAAAGATTGAGTCTTTTGGGGGTTAAAGATATGGATCGCTTTTAAAATGACACAGCTTACAAAGGAGGTTAAAAACTGTATTAGTGTGCCAGAGAATAGCTAGAGATTCAGTGCTGGAGGTATGGGACTACCACTGCACTCATGCTACTATCCTCCTGGTCCAGATGTAGCACTTTCTCAGGCCACCAAATAAGGCAATTCAAACAGCCAAGGCGGTACAGTGAAAGTGCCTGGCTACCCACACACCCCCCAATCACCACCCTCCATGTCTGACTGCTCTCCCTCCTCCTGCTGTCAGGCGTCAGGCCCGTTTTTCACAGCTTGCTTTGGCGCATTTACAGCCAGGGTGGCCACATATTGCGTCTGCCGCCAAACGGCCTCTCTTACAACCCCATCCTCTGCATCTCTTCACAACAAGCTCATCGACCTGCTCAAAGACGTGGTAATCACTGGCGACACAACGGATCCATCTTGATGCAGCAAACATCCTCAGCTGTGAGGAGGACAACTACCTGAGGGAGGTCTTCTCAACTGTAAAGGAGTATTCGTTGATCCCAGTGGTAGGAATCCGCACACGGAGGACATCTTGAGCAGTGGGAATGTAGTCAGGGGCTGCCAAACGGTCCAAGTTTGTCATGAAGCTAAGGAGAAGGGAGAGGAAGACCATGTTGCTGTTATGGACGTTATCTTGCCAGTCATGAACACAAAAGCAGAGCAACTTCAACACTCCAGAAGGATTCTTCTGGTTTAAGACACACGTGGCCATTGGTGTAAAATCGCTTGGGTAAATGTCAATTGTGACTGTTCATACCCACGCCTAAGGACTACTATGAAACTGCTTGTGGGCTAAAGTTATTACAATTAATCATAACACAATTAGCTCATTCGCTCTTCTTTGTTTCCAAGGCTAATTTTAACAATTTACCCCTGAGCAGACCTGCTGTGCTCATGGCAATTTTGAAATCATGGAGACCATACACAGGCATATAAAAGACTAAAATCCACTTCACATTTTCCTATTAATAAAGTAAATATGAATGTCCACTTGTTAAGCCCTGCAATTGCATATCTATTCTTGAGTAACAGTTGAATAAGAGGTTCACAGAAGGCTGGTCAACATATAGTGCTTTATGGAAGTAGAGCACAAAGTTAATGGATGTGGGACACTCCATATTATGGGATCAGATGAGAAAGCCTGGACCTGAACGCATGCATTTGCAAATATCTGGTTCCCTCTACTGGCGGAACATTACGGTTCTATTTGATAGTGCAGTCACCACTGCAGGGTCTTCTGGTTCATGGTCAACTTAATTCTCTTCCTTCCAAGGAAGAACTTTAAATTTTAGGGTTGCTCTCAAAATGTCTGACCAGAGAGAGCCATAACCTAATTCTTTTTAGAATAAATAGTCTATATTTGTGTGAGACCACTAGGAAGTCTGCATATCCAGTGCTGGAAGTGCAAATGTAAATACAGGTACTTGTAAGTACTTACTATTCTGCTGAGTCCAGCAACTGGTACTCCCTACGGCGGCTGTAGCTCATCCTGATGCCCGGGTCTGCCCAAAGGCGGCGGATGGCATCTGCATAAGCAGTCTCCAGTTTGGTCACCTGCAGTGCATTCACGTCCAGCAACCACTGAGCGTACAGCTGAGGATGAGACAGGCTGTCACATGTCACTGGCCGGGTCCACGCACAGATGGAGCATTTACAACAAACAGGGACCCATACCTCGTTCTCAGTGCAACCAAAGGGTATCCTCAGTGTGGACATAGCCCGTATCATGGCCTTGATAGCAGTAAAAACGTTCTGGAAGACTAATTTGGCAAAGTCTTTGCGCTCCTCCTCCGAATACCCCTGCCCATGGATGATCCTCATCTGCTTGATGAAAGTGCTCTTGCCACTTTCCCCAGTTCCTGAACGCAGTATGGATAGTTACAGAATTTATACTACGGTGACACAGGCGTGCAAACAAATGCTTTGCGTCCTAAAAAAAAAAATGCCGCAACCTCTTTAGCAGGTGGTTTCACTGCAGGTGCAATTAAAAGATCTCATCTTCCTTCTTAAAATGTTTTATATTCGATGACTCCAATGCAGATATGCACGCAGACATAAATATAAACTGTTGGTCCGATATCATATCTCTCAGACTTACCCAGGAGAAGTACTTTAATTTCCCTGTGCTCTTGTTCTTTCTGAAGTTTTAAGATCCTTTCAATTTCTCTGTCCACGGCGATATTCTTCTTTTCTTCCTCAGATAGGCAGTAACCACAGGTCAGACGGCACCAATGCCAGCACCCTTCCATAGCTTATCTTAGAACCAAGCCAGTCATAAGAGTGCTGAATTTTACCCGGTTCAATGTCCACTTCTTAAATGAGACCCTACTGCGGCCTATAGACGCAGTTTTGAAACCAAAATCAGATTATGTAGTCAAAAAACTAAAACAACTACACCGGAGTCGTTAACTGCGATCTACGTTTTTGTAAATATTTCCATGGCAGAGCAACGACCACACACACACAGTGCGTATATGCTCTAGGAGACGCGCCGGAATATAAGATAATTCTAACACAAAACAAGAACAATCCGCTGCTAGTTTTGGACATTTCAAAACCTCGTGCTTCCCCGATTGCAAAACAAAGTCAACATTTCCACACGTCTTCCTGTATTAGGCAAAACGTTCAATGCAAACTAATAAATACAAATGTGACATTAAGTGTTTTATTTATTGCGCTGGTTTCGGTAATTAATTGTCTCACCAGGGTAAGTTCAGACTCAACACTTGACATAAAAAAACGTAAAGCTATCGTTTGACGGTCCGACGCCTTTATCATCTCCTCTCAAGGAAGTAATGACCTGCAGTGTAAACCTAAGCACTCCATTCCGTGATATTTCCCTTGAATTGCAATGATCTTGCGTAGTGCTGCGCGTTTCGTGTTAAACGAGTTCAAGACTAGTGGGGAATACCACTGGCTCAGCCAGCTTTCTTGAGGCTTACTTCTGAGCTTAGTTAACTCTGGATGTGTAAAAATCCCTACTTAGTACATCCCATAGGTGTTTCGCATAAAATAACTTGAAGTGATCATTTATCTTCTGAAGGAAAGTTTTTATTTACTTATTTACTAACTTGCCCGCCAATACATTCAGAACTCCACAACTAAAATTTCAGTGGTGTCAGGCATGATGCTTACCCATAGAGAATTTTGAAAAGAAAGCCAACATAGTTATTCAACTACTGGGAGTCCAGGTGATATAATATGCAACTGATAATGACGAAATACATCAAAGGAAACCCTATGACGATATATCGTGTATGACATATTTTAAAATGACTACAAGTCAGCATCCCAAGAGTTAAAATATGTGCGCTTTAAGACTTAGAAATGCTACGACGGAGCGTAAACAATAATTTCCTAACAGAAACAAAATAATTCTCACGTGAAAACTGGCAGACTTACTGCAGTCCAAACATGACTAGGCAGTAAACAATCATTTGCGTGAGTAAAGCAGAATATCGCTCGCAAATTAACCTATCCTTTATTCTTTTGTAAGGAAAGCCGGTCTAGTGAGGCTTTCACCGCATCCAGCAGACGCATGCCAGAATGGTGCGTGCATAGTTGCGCAGTGATATTAGCTTTCTACTCTATGGGCATACATTAACTTTCGTTTTAATCCACATAAAATCTGTTAATTAATGCTGCAATAAGATATCCGGGAATGCTTCCACGGGCATCAGAGATTCCCGTGCACCGAAACAGGGGCAGAATAGTTTGATCTGTCTCCCTCTTGCGACGCACATTATTCGATGTTTTAAAATTAATCGTAAAAACGTACGTCCACACGGTGTCACTTTAGATGTTTGTCCTCCTTATCGTGAAAAGACGGTACTTTTGCACCTTGGGAAGAAATGCTTTGAGCGTCTTCATATAGCCACATATTTTCACAAGCCTTGTTTTTATCGTGTTTATAGTTTATTGAGGAAAATCTTGGTTTCCCTTTTTATAAGCGTTTTAGTGGTAATATTTATACAGAATACGGAGAAAAAAATGGTAATGAACGTTTCTTTACGCAGGCAACCCATCATATATGCTATGGCAAATGTAGTAAATTGATAAAGCTGAAGAGCAGTTATTAGACAATCTAAATGTAGCAATGTTTACATAAACATCTGTTTATATAGCACGAGCACAAGATTTTGCCAACGATTTCTCATTTGTTCCATGGAATAATTATGAAATACTGAAAGAAGATGTTTTAAATGAAATAATCTAGATGTAGACTATGATACGATAAGTATTTTTCAAACAATCACTCTACTAGCTGGCATACCAGCCATGGGTGTAACCCAGTTTTCTGCCCTGTGCTGCCTGGGGTGGATTGCAAACCCCCTTTTTGCTAGAATGAGCGGTGAAAAAATGGATGGATAATTTTGATAATACGTATACTTAGATATTTAAAAGATTCCTGTAGATCTTTAAACACATCTAGTGACTTCCATTAATTGAAAATTGATTACCAAGTGCAAGCTAAGCAGTTAGAATAACCTTTATGAATGTAGGATAATTATGCTTTTTAAATGAGCTCACAGTTTACTGAAGTGACAGGGGATCACAGGTACCTTTCACAACGGTGCATATTTGGGGTCTGTGAGTGTATCTGACTTGTAGTCTTGGTTTAAAGATAAGTTGACATGCAAAACAGTATAAACTGAATCCAGAGATAATTATGTAAATGATTTTTTTACAGCAGTGTCTTCACAATGTAAGAATTAATTTTGAACTATAATTGTATCCCAAGAACAATGTATTTCTCTTCTAGGAGTAGAGATACAAGTGTAAAGATTGATAGATTAATAGATAGATAGATACTTTATTAATCCCCAAAGGGAAATTCAGGAAAATACAACATATAATTATTCAAGTCAATATATAAAGTTCTTTATAAATCTAAAAATATTCAAGTCACTATAGAATTGCATTATGCTGATTACAAGGCATATGGGGTCAAAATATAAGAAATATTTAAGTTGACCTAATTTGAACGGAACAAGAAAAGAGTATGTCTAACACTCTCTAACATTCTAAGTCTAATATCTGGGGGAAGAAAAATTAACACCGGAGATAGTATTTCACGAAACAATTATTGTAAAATGCACAAAATACCAATGCCCATATTTCACTGCGAACGCGCATTCTCACATGAAATTGCCTAAGTGTCATTTTATATTCAGGTTAATGTCAACTACAGCGTTTGTCTTAGTGCTTTGATGAAACTCCAAATCCCATGGAAAAACTCGACATGAAATTAAGATCACGATTTTTAGTCACTAGGATTTACATTTAGTAGTGCTATTAGTGTAATTACAAAACCAGAATGTATGATAGGCATATTCTACAACTAATGGGCGTTTTTCTTCATAAGGAAAAAAATAGGTCAACTTCCTTGCTTTGACTCAGATAAAGGCTCAAACCACCATCGAGGAGAATAAAACACCACTAGCTCAGATAAATTGCAATAGCACTCATAGACCCAACGAGTCAATTATTCAGGGATTACTAGCAGCCTGGATGAATGTAGTAATATCTGTAGTGATCCCCACAGCTCCCTATGAATACCCGGAGAAGGATACACTGTACGTTATTCCAAGAAATGTATGCAACATTCTGATGAAAGTAACATATTTTGGATAATTTTGCTTATTACGCAGTTGGGGAGTTGCAAATGGAGCACGCAGGATAATTCGTAGCTCTCGTCGTACTAAAACCACTTTAAATATCTGTACACCCCTAGCGTAAGAAACGGGGTTGATCTCAATAGCGTTTCGACCAAACTTGACATCGCTTAGATCCGCCCCCGAAAGGACCCTTCCTTCCACCTCCTCCAATCCGATTAGCCGTCCTTCCACACAGCCTTGTATCCAGTTAGCGTTGCCCTGGCAATCACGTTGACTGATCAGCGTCGTCCAGGTCAAGCTAGTGTGTGCCATACCCTCCTGTTTTCTGCTCAATTTCCTCACCGGGGGCTGAAGGAGACGGAATCGTCGGGGGGGGAAAAAAAAAAAAGTGAAAGGGGGGAGAAATGCGTGCGTATCGATAAGTCCCCTATCTACAACGTTGAGATTTTTCCTTTCCCCCCCGTAAATCTTTCGCTTTCGAGGTAGCGGTAATGACTGCCGAGATCGGAATGATAGGCTAGCTTGCCGGCTAGCTATTAGGCGAGTCTGTTTTATGCCGCTGTCGGCTACTTAGCTCGCTACAGATCGGGCAGCTATCGCGCCATATCGCGCAGTGACTTTTAGCGACAGAGGCGTATCTTCCCCTCCCCCCATTCGACATTATTTATTTTTTCCCCTCCGTTGACGGGGGCGTTTTAAGTGAATGGACACCATTTCTGCGCTGGCGCTCCCTTGCTAGTTAAACCGGGGCGTTTTTTTTCTTCCTCTCTCTTTTCTTTTTTCCTTTCTCTTTTTTTTTTTTTTTTTTTTTTGTTGTTAAACTCGTCTGCGGGGCGGTCAGCGGAGAAAGGGACTGTGCGGATGTCGCGACAGCCCGGCGCGTCCGGTCGTTTCTGGCAAACGCGTCGCTGAGGTGGACGGAGGAGGGCCGTCGGAGAGAAGCCCGGGTCGGGGGAGAGGCTAGACCTGGTCAGGGAATTCGCAGAGTTAGCCGCTTCCTTACTTAGCGGAGGCATTCGGACACGAAGGCGGACGCCGGGGCCTCCCTCTCACTCCCACCTTCACCGCTGTCCCCCCGCCCCGTTTACCCCCTCTTCCTCCCCGCTTCTTCCTCTTCCTCGCCGGGCTGCTGAAATTGGCACTTCGGTGAGCTCGGACTCCGGCTCGGCTAGAGGGGACTACCAGACAGCGAACCCACCTACCCCCTCCCCT
>JAACJT020000036.1:10599358-10657813 GCA_009936485.2 Gymnarchus niloticus
GGTCGGTGGGTTGGGGGGGGTGGCCCCGCCCCCGGCCGTAGAGCTCCCCAGCCGGGGTGGGGGGGCGCCCCCCGTTCCTGGGGCTAGGAGCGGGGTCGCGGGTGGGACCCCCCCCCCCCCCCCCCGGAAGCATGGCAGCCGCCAAGAGGCCGCCCCCGTCTGTCTGCAGCCTTAAACGTAGACTCTAACTTTCCAGCTGGCGGGGCTCAATTTTGTGGTTCTGCCCAGGATCAGTTTTTAGGCCAGCCACGGCACCTTACAGTGAAATGGGGACACGGTGGCAGCTCCGGCACGTGAAGGTGGATGTTTTTAAACTGCTGCAGAATAGACAGACATTATTGATTCTCTCCTTTCATGATGCTTTGCAGTAGCCGTGTTTCGAAGGATGGGAAAATGGGAACGGCTGGGCCACGACGCAGGGCAAAGTGGCTGCCGGGAGCAGTCAAAATCATATTTGCCATCTCCTCAAAACAAAAACGGGTTGCTGTGGCGACTAAAGTTGCTGTGACTTCAAATAGTGACTGTAGGTGCATACATTTCTCACACCGCAAATATTTGGTGTCGGTCCGTTTTCTATTTGCCGTGCAGTTTCTGCCAACAGCCGCAGGCAGCTGTTGTGCATTTATGGTTTGACGTTGAGACGAGAGGCAGTCAGGTGCTCGACGTCCCGTGTGTGGTTGTTTATCGTGTCACTGTGTGCATAGGTAGCTATATATCGGCTGCTTCTCAGGTCTGTCTGACTGACTCATTGTTGAGTTCCTTTCTAACGGAAGGGCCTCCTGGTTTCCTCGGATGCCCTCTCTTGGTTGGGGCACCTAACATTCAGCCCCCGTCCTCAGTCCCACCACCTGGTTTGTGTCTGTGTGACAATGTGACACTTGATGACCTTCTAGTAGTTCTTTTCTCCCCGGCGTTTGCTGAACGCCGTCGAGTTTAGGTCCGGTGGCCAGACTGAAAGTTTGGCTAGAGACGTTGTTTTGGATTTCGCCGCAATTTAACGCCACCTTGTCAGTGCTCTTCTTCGGTGGTAGAGTGGCTGCTTCAGTGTACGAGTGAAGAACGCTGACACCTGAGGCTTCAACCTCCAGAGGAGAAATCTGTTCAGAACAACATTTCGGGGGGGGGCAACCATATCTGCTTGGATTTCCCTGTTATGTGGCACAGATGATTACTGATTCAGAACTCGTTTTTCATGATTGCTGTGGCGAAATGATGTGCTTCCGACAGCCGTGCTTCCTGTTGGCGCGGTCGCTCTTTGGTACGGCCGAGCAGCCGAAGCAGGTGTGTAGCCGCTGTCTTAGTTGCGTGCTACCGCCGCTGCCAAGATGCTTACATAAATGCGCGCTCGTACGCTACTTCACACTGCGCTTCCAGCCTGCCGTATATAGTTGGCACTGTGGGTTACACAGATTACGTAACCGGCGCACACACAACCCTGGGGTGCGGAGCGCCAGTGGCGTACAACGCGGCGGTGTAATTTCCCAGACGCGCTCCCACGAGAGGAGGGCTTGCCAAGCTGACATCAACGCCGTCCTGCTCTTACGAGCTGGAAAACGAAGCCAGGCTAGACCTGTCGTCACCACTGATGGGACCACTTACTGGTACCCCTTACTACACTCTTCACTTGGGGCCCAGAGAAGCAAATAGGAGGACTAAGGATAGGGTTTTCTGGAAATCTCAGTAAGGTGTCTTATGTGTTCTGTCTGACTGTATTTAAGCTGTAAATAATTGTTTTGAAACCACTATAAGAAGCAGGTTGTCTGTGTGCAGCCCCCCCCCACGGGGTCATCTTGACCCTGTGTCAGTCAGCCTGGCTACTTGCCCTTCTCAGAATATCAGTACTTTGGGCACTTTCGGTTAAGAGAGTTTAGCACCGTGACTGGGAAGAGCAGACATCGCAGTGGTCCTCACCAGAAGGAGCTTTAGGTGTCATGATAGGATTCTCCCTAAAAGCCTGAGTACTTAAATTCTAACATTTAATTTTGGGGATTCTGCTGTCTCTGTTCTTTACTTGTTTTTCCCGAGTGGAACACAGCTAAACTATGCTGTGCCATAACCTTAATGACGTGGAGGTGCTGCTCCCGTGTGTCTCCAGGCACCGGAGAGAGCGGGAAGAGTACCTTCATCAAGCAGATGCGCATCATCCATGGCGCGGGCTACACTGATGAGGACAAGCGTGGCTTCACCAAGCTGGTGTACCAGAACATCTTCACCTCCATGCAGTCCATGATCCGGGCCATGGAGACCCTGAAGATCCAGTACAAGTACGAGCAGAACAAGGTGAGCCATGCAGAGAGGATTATTGCCGGACCTGTGTCTTGGAGATCTTTGTGGTGGGAATATAGCTTTTTTTAAAGTAGATATTAGCTGCAGTAATCCAGTTAAACCCATAGTGTCTGTGTGTGCTGGGCGTTAAATCTTCATTTGTGCTGTAAGCCTTCACATCTTAAATAGATGCTGTCTTATAAGATCTAGAAAGTTGTAAGAAACATCACTCCTTTCCATGCTTCTCTGTGGTCCAGGCCAACGCCATGTTGGTGAAAGAGGTGGACATTGAGAAGGTTTCGTCCCTTGAGCAGCCCTACGTTAATGCCATAAAGATGCTCTGGGCAGACCCTGGGATCCAGGAGTCCTACGACCGCCGGCGGGAATACCAGCTCTCTGACTCTACCAAATAGTAAGTGTCATTATTGGGGGCTCGGGCCATACCACTCAGAATTGACTGCTGACATGGCCGTCTGCCGTCGGCGCTGATGCTGCTCGCCGTGACTGCATCTAGTCCACTTTGGCTAATCTACTCGTGCCCAATGTAGTTAAATGTACTACCGTCTGTCAACACGGTGGATTCGGGCCCTGATCCGGTTCCAATTTTGTCTGTGGCCTTGCTGTGAGAATCAGCCTTTCTAGAGTAACGGCCTGCCTGCCCTCTCCAGAGCAGTCTGCCGTTCGTTTTGTTCTGAAGAGTGGAGGAGCCCTCTCCGTGTTTGGCATCGTCAGTGAACCCTCGACTGCAAGCGTTGACCTAAAAATCCCTTGTTGCTATTGCCTCATTAGTGGCACTTGAATTACAAAGGGGCGCATTTGGAACAGAAGCCCCCTCTTTGGAGTGTTGTGTGCCTCGACTGCATGGTCAGCCGGGCCCCTGTGCGTCAAAGTGGTCATAGGGGTTTCTCCATAAAGGGTTACCGTCTCTACCGGGGTCGTTGTTCTGATGAGTTTGTATCATTGGGGGGGGTGTCTCTCTATATTCTCATTTTGTGTCAAATCGCAAATCTGCGTTTTTGCTTTATCTCTGGGTGGAGAGTAAAATCCCCCCCCCACACCGCGCTGATGTGCCAGATTGGTCCTGCAAGTAGTGTGAACCAATTGCAGGGCAGTTGACTTCCCGCAGGGAAAGCGCTTGGCCAATCAGGCCACCCCCTCCCTCTAAGGCACAGAAACTGGGACAAAGTGAGTGGTGCCAGTGCTAAGGAGTTGGGGGATGTGGGGCTTTGTTATGGGCTGGGGTTACGTCCCAATTAATATTCGCCTTTATACTCAATCCCTGCCGCTAGTTCACTGCTTATGCTAAGTTGGTGCAAAAATCCTTCGATTTTGTTGATATTGTTAATTTCATCATTCTGTTTGATGCCTTATGGGTATCTCCAGTTGGTCTGGGGTATCTGTCAATCAGGGATCTCAATGAGGCAGGGGGAGGAGCCAGCACTTCCAGCCAGACTGACCGTCACTGGCAAGCCATTCCAGTAATGTGTGGAATGACAGAGGGCTGCCTGTCCACCCACACACCTCATGAGATCTGTCCGCTCTGCCGCCATGCAGGACTTTGACATGCAGAATTTACGCTAGTGAAGAGGCCACTGTAGAAGTTCTTTCAGGTGGTTTTGTACAGCCTTTTGTCATTTGGGATTTCCCCACATTCCAGTCATTTTAATGCCCATTCTGAGTGCCTTTATCCCTAACACACTGCTGTATTATTATGGTGTGTTAGAGTGCGATCGATGTATATTTATGTATGCAGTGTCTGCCTGTATCCATATGTAGAATTTCTTCCCTTCATTCCACAGCTACCTTAGCAGTTTAGAACGCGTGTCCTCGCCGGGGTACATCCCCACGCAGCAGGATGTGCTGCGGGTTCGAGTGCCCACTACCGGCATCATTGAGTACCCCTTTGACCTGGAGAATATAATCTTCAGGTATCGGTGTGAAATGCTGTCCGCTGTCGTCACCTGCCATCTCTGCTGCTGCTGCTGCTGCTGCTCTCACGCCCACCCTGCTGTCCGCACTGTGCCCCCCCCCCCCCAGGTCTCCTCCCCTCTTTGAGTTTGTGGTGGAGGGAGCCATTTGGCTTCACCACCGTCCACAGCCTTTAATCTGTGTTAATTCAGCTGCTGAGATTCTGTCACGTGTGTCTAAATGTGATATTCCCTCAGCTTTTAGGCTTATCCTTGAAGCCAGCAAAAAATGTCACAAAGGGCCTGGACAGTTTCCCGAGTACGTGGGAAGGAAATTGGCAGGCAGTAAGTTAAGTAGAATCATTCATTAGATCCGTGTTCCTGCTAATCGTTTGCATTGGTCGCTTATGAGTTAGCGAGCTCTTGACTGACAGGAAGTTAGCCACTGAAATGAACTGAATAACCAGGCATCCTGCGAGTCTCAGAGAGGCGGCTGGTGGGGGGAGGGGGGGGGACTCGGCGCATGCTTTCTGAGAGGTCTTGGGGTTATCTAACTGGTGGTGGAGGGGAAACAAACTGGAGTGGCCACCCCCGCATCTCTTAGAAAACCATGTGGTGTGGCCCACGAGGGCTTCTCTACTCCAGGGCCGAAACAAACCACTTGCCCTAAAGGAGGGGCAGGGGGGATGTCCTAATTGCTGTCATACTTCAATTTCTTTGTGTTCTTCCTGTATCTCTCCCTGTCTGTAGCTATCTAAGTGATCTGGATCGTATCGTCGACCCGTCCTATCTGCCGACCCAACAGGATGTACTTAGGGTTCGCATCCCAACCACAGGGATCATTGAGTACCCGTTCGACTTGCAAAGCATCATTTTCAGGTAGAAGACGCCCACAGCTTACAAATTCTGGTTGTTTGATTTGTGTGTAATCCAATGTGCCTGTGTAAATATCTGCCCTGTATTCATGCATGTCCTGTACATTTGATGTCGAGTCCTCGATACTTTCTGAGCATCTCGGTGTGGAATGTGCCTGAAAATGAACCGCCGTGGTCATGGCCGGTGCTGCCCAGCGTGTTTGGGGGGGACCCTCAACCTGCATCGTATTCATTTTTGCTCCTCGTTGTTGTATTTTTGGCCCCCCACATCCCCAATCGAGATTTTCTTCTAGACGTGATCTCCCATTTTGAACAGATCTGGATGCCCAACCCCCTCCCCTAGTCTCGCGTGGTGGATGTTGGCTCCATCTAGTGTGTTTGTGTGAGATTTTGATCTTTAAGTACCCCATGCTCCTGGAACGCCTTCACTCCGGCTGGACTACATCGCAGCTTTGAATAGCCAATGCCGCCTTCCATTGGGTATCATGAGTAGCTCGCCTATGATGTGCTTGTGGCGGTTTTGTGTCACAAGATTGTGTTTATTGATGTGTGGTGCAGCCCAGAAGGGCCTATGGGTCTTTTTGGAAGTCGGCGATGCGGTAATGTTGTGTCGGGGGGGAGGGGGGAAGTAGCGTAGGACCAGGGACGCAAGACGGTCAGCTGGATCTAGGCCCTGCTGCCCCTTTACAGTAACTGGGGAATGAGACGGGGTCTGGATCCCAATCCTATTCCTCCACAATCCCCCAGGATTACAAAAGAGGGCAAATCAAATGGAGGCAAGCATGTTAGCTCTGACATTGCATGGCTTTAAATAACAGCGATTGCAGCATACTCCTGGGTGAGCCTCTGCTCACCACACCGGGCGAATTGGTTTAAGGACATGGCCCAGCTGTGCTGCAGCACTGGAGTTTGTGCCTAGCGCAGCGGGTGGATGACGTCATGCATGTTTGCATGTTCGGGTTTGTTTATTTGCACGATATTTTTTCCCCCCTGTGAACTTGATGGCTCAAAGTTGTGATATTTTTTGACTTGTTTTCAAAATAAAAACAAAATGCCACCTTAAGTTCAGTTCACGATCACAGGTGGCACTTGGTGCTTCCGTTACAAAGAGCAGGACCCCCGTGATTCCCTTAAGCTCGCCAGCTGAGTCCCCTTTCACTTTGCTGGGGTTGGGATGCCCGCCCCTCCATCTCCTCAGCTGAGCTCGTCCTACATTGGCCAGCCCATCCCTGTAAGTAGGTTACACAGCCTACAGGAAACGAGGTCGGCTGATGTGAAGGAGAGTTATTTTCAGCAGACCGCTCCTAGCGGAGCCCCGTTTGCCAGCGCCCTCCGGTGGCCATGGTACGCTGAGCTAGTCAAGTAGGGGGGCTGCCTTGAACATCTATGCTCACAGACCAGAGAGCTGCAGACCCAGACGATGCAGCCAAGGTAGACTCACATTAGGAATCTGGTATTAAGTGCAAGAAATGGACTCGAGTAGACAATTCAGGCTTTCCCTTACATACAGACCACTAAAGAACTAAAATTGCAGTCAACAACAAGTTGAAGAGTGCCAGGTGATTGCAAAGAATTGAAACTCAGGTGAAGGAAGTGATGGGGCAAGTGAGGCTTCAAAATCTGTGGTGGGTGGGTGTATCCTGAAACAACCAGTCAATGCTGACGATAGCGATATTTCCACCCACCAAGCGTTTCGTAGCCTCATTTGTCCCATCACTAGTGAAGGTGTAGCGGAATCTAAGGAATGACATTGACGTTTATTATCCGTCAACTTCTGTACTTGTATCAGACATAAAATACCAAGATTTGAATGCAGAAGTTACTGAGCTGTGGAAAGCATTGATGTCATTAGGGGACAGTCACTGTGGATAAAACGGGAGAGACCGAGGAACTGAACACCGAGGTTCTCCCATAAGCCCTGTCCGGGATGTCGAGCAGAGCCCATTAAACGATGCTCATTCAGTTTCACACGTTGGCTTCGTCTGTACACCACCGATGCGGCCAGACCCACGTCTCCCCCCCTAGCCACAAAGTGAAAGCATATTGGACCACACGGGCCTCCAGTGCTCAGGTTTTCCTCGACTTGTTGTTTGTGGGGTTTCCTCCCGAACCGTCCACCACTGCCCCAGCGGTGTGCTCAAAACCAATAGGCTGATTTCGCTCGACTGAAGAGAGGAGCGAGCTGTGGACCACGAAGGATTGTTAGAGGTGCCCCCGACATCGCCTCTTTCCATTCCCCCTTCCTGATCTGTCATCCTTCTCGAGCTGCCAAATGCCACACTTCTTCACACGCTGCTTCGCTTGTGCTGTGGGCGCTTACTGGGGGGGGGTTGATCCTTGCCTGGGAAAGGGGGTGGGGCTAAAAGTCCTCCCTTTGGGCCCCTCCCCCACTCCAGCTCTCTGACATCAGGCTCCATTTGGGGTCCTTGATGGATCATTTCTGCTCTTGGTTTGGATGCAGACGTCTTCCATTTGTGGCAAAGAAGCATTCAGTGTTCTGATACATGGGCAGAATAACCTTGAAATTGAAAGCTTTTAGTTCAGGCCAACTTGAAAACAATGAAATCACTTGTGCTCATAAAGACCCATTTCTTTGTTCCTTGTTTTAAAGCCAGACAGTTTTCATCGGCTGTTTCTGAGGTGACCAGAGAATGCTTCTTGGCACTGATGGATCTGGGTGGGTGGGGACATCTTCAGAAGGACAACGATCTTCTGGCTAAACTTTCAGGAGAAACTCATTAGCTTGCTCGCAGAAGTTGTTTAGATGCAGTCTAATTGGCATGTATCCCTTTAAAAGAACTGTAATAAATATTGTCCTTCTGTGGGTGTGTTGGTTAATGTCTGTCAAGATGGTATATTTATGTATGTCTGATAGTTAGTCAAAATTAAAATCATGATGAGCAGCCAGGTAGGGCTCTCTGGGAAATCTGCCGCCATTCCTTGCCTCCCACCCTGTTGTTTGGTAGGTCTTTGGTTTTACAAAGTCTCATCCGTGCTGTAGGGACAGACCCAGTTCCATTATAGTGATTTGTAATGTATGAGACCCTCTGGGTTTCTGCTGTCTAGAGTGGTGTTTGCTGGTGAGGAATGGCTGCGTTGTTTTTCCGTCACTCCAGAAGAAGCAAATTTATAAGTAGCCAAAGCTGACTCAAGCTTAGAAAAATTGCGTTAGAAGGTCTTTGTTTGGAGGGACACCTTTTTAATATTTTTACTTTATCTCCCATATCTTCACCCTTGGCATTTCTTTTCCTATCTCCCTTTCACCATATTTCCTGTCTTTATTTCTTTCCTTCTTTATACTCATCATTTTCCATGTCAATCTTTTTCTTCCTCACTGTCTTGGTTCCTTGCGTTCATGTTTATCATCCTCCCCCTCCTTCCATTTCACATCCTTTCCTGCTTCTTTCCATCTTCTCTCTCTCTCTCTCTCTCTCTCTCTCTCTCTCAGAATGGTGGATGTAGGAGGTCAGCGCTCCGAACGCAGGAAGTGGATCCATTGCTTTGAGAATGTGACCTCCATCATGTTTCTGGTAGCGCTGAGCGAGTATGACCAGGTCCTGGTGGAGTCAGACAACGAGGTGTGCGTGCATCTGTGACATCCAGAGATTTGGCCTGAAACCTTCACTTTGTTCGCTTCCTGGTCAGACTGGGACAGCACTACATTTCTGCTCCCGCGGTCGGATCGGTCCAGTCCTGTCTGTCGTGGGCGCAGTGTTGTAGTATCATATGTTGACCCAGATAAAAGATCTGCATACGTGGTGATGATCATCTGCGCACACACCATCCATATTTGCCACTCGAGTGTTATGAGTTGCCCGTCAACCAATCAGATGGCAGCCTCAGTGATGCCAAAGTGTCCTTGCTAGCATGTCTGTGTTCTCACCCAATCTACTTCTCTTTGCTTTCTGTCTCCCTCCTTCTCTCCTTAGAACCGTATGGAGGAGAGCAAGGCGCTCTTCAGGACTATAATCACATATCCCTGGTTCCAGAACTCCTCAGTTATTCTGTTCCTCAACAAGAAGGATCTGCTTGAGGAAAAGATCATGTACTCTCACCTGGTGGACTACTTTCCTGAGTTTGACGGTGGGTGTCAAGTTCTTTAAAGGGCTGGGCTCTGCTTCAGGCCGTGGCTCGTCCTCCTGTGCGGTCACACCGCTGAAATGGCGTGCACTAGCTTAGGCTTCAGGACCACCTTTTGTTTTTAAATGGTGGTGTGATTCCACCTTGTGGCAGGAGGAGGCAATGCAGTGTGTCCCAGAATTGACAGTTGCCCAGCGGGGAATTAATTACAATTACAGCGATTCATAAAGAACATGACAAAGAATGAGGCTAGAATATGGGCTCCAGAAGCTTCTAAAGGCTGGACTGGATGATGTTAAATTGTAGATGAAGCGCAGATGAGCGCCTCGCCATGATGTGTAGTGTGTACGTGGTGGTTCAGATTCTGTTCAAGATGTGCGTGCTCTGGGAATTTGAACCCTTCCTTTTATTGGTCACTTTCATCAGTCAGTCAATCCATGTTCCATCTGCTTATCCTGATCAGGGGCCCTGGAGCTTATCCCAGGCAACACAGGGCACAAGGCTGGCGAGATTATTTGTCATTTATCGTCCTCCGATGTCAGCTGGAGCTACTGCTAGCTCTGTGAAATGTTTACTTGGGGTGGGGGGGGGGCTGCTATATATTCTGTTTTCCTAATAAAGAATGACCTCCCACCAGGCCCACAAAGGGATGCTCAGGCTTCCAGGGAGTTCATCCTGAAGATGTTTGTGGACCTGAACCCCGACAGCGACAAGATCATCTACTCGCACTTCACCTGCGCCACCGACACAGAGAACATCCGCTTTGTCTTCGCAGCCGTCAAAGACACCATCCTGCAGCTCAACCTGAAGGAGTACAACCTGGTGTGAGGGGAGAGACCCAGTGTAGGCATGCACGCACACGTAGACACACACACCCACACGCAGATGCATCAGGCATGGGTATGTCCATTCACACGTATTTCAGCTACTTGTGTGCGCGTGTATACACACACACACACACACACACACACACACACACACACACACACCACTGCCTGGACCTGCCACCAGTCCTCTTCTTTTAATTCCAACTCTTCCTAATATATATTCTTTCCCCCTTCGGCTATGTGTGTGTCCCCCCCGCCTTTCCCCAGGCTGCCCCCATCCATCTCGATGGCAGCTCCAGTCAGCGTGAGCTTCTCATCTCTCCTGTCCTATTTTGACAGATGATTCAAATTTGTCGAAGTGTGAAGGGTGCTGCAAGGGTGTCTAAATTTTGCCCTGTCCAAAATGGGGGGGGGGGGGGGGACATGACAGCTGTGAGCTCCTCAGGGCTGAGATGGGAACCGACATGAAACCACCTCCACCCCAGGCATGACAGCATGGAGGTGGAGGCACTAGGTTGCCTCAGGTGGAGGTTTATGGAGAATTTAGGTGTGGACAGCAGTACAAAGTTGGGGGGAGGACAAAAGGTGTTAATTTGGAAACCATGGGGGTGTCAGTCACTGAAAGGGCAGAATACCTTGGTCACTGAGGTGCGTTTCTTCCATGAGCCCATTTAAGGCTAAATTTCACCTGTCGCCACCCGTCTTGAATGTAATCTAGGTGTGATCATCACAGGTGTGTGTGCATTCCTACATGGGGACAGGGAGCGGGAAAAAAACAGATTAAATGCATTTTAATAATATTGCTATTACTACTACTTCAGTGGATGATGGTAATTAACAAGTGAACGGAAATCAAAAACAATCAGTAGAAAGCACTCAAAAAAATCAGCAACCAGAGAATGATTTACCCAGGAGCTTAATAACTTTGTAGATTCAATAATTTGAATTCAGTACTTTGTCGTTTGCTGCTGTTACCATCCTGCCCCTTTTCTTTCCCAGTTTGAGCCACAGACACTTTTTGAGTCCCCTGCGAATCTCACATGGTCAGGGATTTTGCTCGTTTTTAAACTTGAGCGGTGGTGGTTTTTTTTCCAACTTTGCTCTTGGCCCTGTAAACAGTGACAGGTTTGCGGGCTCGGTCCACTATGGACGGACCCTGTCTGTCGCTCTCCACCACTGCAGTCTTGCCTGTCTCAGTGCTGCAGATTCTTAGACGGCCAACATTCCATATCTAGCCTCCAGACCAGCAGGCGTTTATAAAGCACTCTGTGGCACTCGGAACACCCATATATTAATTTGTTTGAGGCTCTGTGCATCCATTTCCACAGCAACGGTGGTACTAATTGTACAGTTTTAACTGTAGCGATAACAGAAGCGTGTCGTTTCTAAGGGAGAAACTAATTTGCCATCGAGGTTGCCAAGGTAAATTTATTGTATTTACCTGTATACATACCTGCGGGAAAAAAAACGCGTCTTGTAACACAACTATTGTGTTGGTATTTCCCTTATGAATTACAAAAGTATTTTACTGTGATTTCCACCCCACCCCCCAAACTGTTTAAAGTATGCAGAACATCCTGTTCTTAATATCTATGGACGATTCCAATTGAAAGGCAGTGGGTAATATTTTGACAATTTTGACCTGCCACGGACTTTGTACTTTTTTTGTGTATCACCAAGTAACTTGTGAAGTTTTTTGGTGGCCTCCATTTTGAAACTTAAAGCTCCGTGGCTTAAAATTTAGGTTTGTCCTTTTTCTGCAATACTATGAGAAGTGATTTTTAAAAAGGAAAGTAAAGAACTTTATTTATCTAATTTATGGACCAGATTTGTACGTGTTGTTGATGATTAGACTAGTTTCCATTTCTTTCACACTAGGGTTCCCATCTTAGAGACTGGGACATGGAGTCTAAACTGCTGTAAAAAGTTATGAGCAGATCAACTTATTTCCCTTTTTTATCGTTACGTTGTTCGTCTTGTTTTACGTGGCTTCTGATCTGAAGTCACAACTTTGCTCTGAAGGTGGAAGATAAATTTCAGTTTTGTTAGGGGCAGTGCTTTGTGCATCTATAGAAAATATACAAGGAAAATATAGGTAACTTTAGTGGTTGAAGTTTTGTCTGGTCCTTTGATTTTTGTAATTTAAGAATTTTTTTTCTTTGTAGTTTTATTTGCAGTTCAGATCCCATGAATTACAGTAACTTGTGCAGAAAGATTTTTTTTTTTTCTTGCTATGTAATTCAGGTGACTCATTCATTTTCATCTCAAGGGCTACTTAACTGCATAACATTGTAGAGAGGAGGAGAATGAAAATTCAAAGGATAGCTGGGTGCCATTTAAACGGCTCTGTGTCACTAAACAGGGAATTGAGTCCTAGCACTACATAGCTGCAGGAGCTTATGGTATTAGGAGAGATCTGGTTAGGAGGTTTTATTTTCGATTTTGGTCTTAACGCCGTCAGGCTGACTGGCTGGCACCACAGACGCTCCAATTAACAGTAGTAAGAAAGTTATGGCAGAGGCATTTTAATGAATGGTCAGCTGGTTACGCCAGATTGTCCTGCCAGAGCTGACATGGTGCGCTCTCCTGCACAGGAGGGGTATTCCACTTATCTGTTTATGGTCCGGAGGGGGGTCAACCATTTCTCAGTGGGCCAAAGGGGGGGTGTCAGTTTTGGGGAGGTGTGGGGTGGTACATTAAAATGGTGATACTACACAGTTCTCCAATCCAAAGGCATCTGTGCCCCCCCCAACTATTTTTTCACACTCGCTCATAGATGGGTGCCTTTGCATGTCTGTTAAGAGCCCTCTGTGCCAATGAACTTTACATAAGGCTTCCTCCTGGGTCTGGCCATGGTACGGTCCCAAGCCGCTCCGTCACGCTCTCTGCTTCTGTTGACTTGAATAGTAGACTTGGACAATGCTGTGCTATGTGGGGGGAGGGGGGGTGGAGTTTGTCAGAATCTGTGTCTCGTGGTGTGTTCTAAATACCAGATCTCTCCCCCCCAGCAGCTGTCATTTGTGTAATGTTGGTCTAAGTTGGTGTTTGTGCTGAATGGGACCATCAGTACATTTGAAACATTCAGTGAAGTGACAGCCTTGTTGACAGCCCTTTTCAGCTTTCCATTTTGATAGGGCCTGTGCGTTTGGTACCACCAATACCTGCGCTCCCATATGAGGGCTGGGGTGCCAGGCAGCCTGGCTGGCCTGAGGTATGCACCTTACATTTGCCACCCTATGAGAGCCCCCACGCTTTAATGTCAGCTGGAGGATTCCTTCAGGAGCCCAGGTCAGCCGGCTAGGAAAGCCAGTCAGAAGCAACCGTCCGGCTTTTCACACATGGTTTGGCCTGCTTGGTAGATCATGATGACGTTGCCTAGGGAACTTCTACCTCTGTGAGTTGGAAGTTGTAGCGAGCTCGTTCTTTAAAAGATAAGCTCTGAAATGTGCTTATCTGTTCAGTAACAGCATAAATCCAAGAGTGGCAGACCCAAAAGAGTGTGCTAGATTTCTGCTTGCGTTCCTCAGAACACTATATACATTTGCACCATCAACTTTGGCCGTTGTACTTTATAAACATTTCAGAAATTCTTTAATTCTGACAGCTGCCATTCAATTAAAGACACTAAAGTTCTAGTTGCCCCTAAAAAGCTAAACTTTGACATTTAGCAGCACTACCGTTGATTTTAAAAAACAATTAACGTATACTGTAATGCTTATGTTGAAGATAATGATCATATATAATCTTGTTTTTGTAATTCACTGATAATGGAGACTGTGTGTGTGTGTTGTATATTTAGTTAACACTTAAGTCTCCGCCAGTTTGCTATATAAAGTTTACCAGAGGGCAAACCCTTTTTACATGCACTAAGCCAGCGCTGAATGTCATACAAAACTCTGAAATTCAGTCAACTTTTGAAGGTAAATCTGCTTTAGAATACTCAGTTTGGTGGCCTTTTTCCCCTCTTTTGCCAATAATGTAAAGCAGACTACCTAACTTTAGATTGTCTGCATCCATTAAAGTATGTCAAGGCCAACTTAGAATGTTAGGTCGGCCATTTTGTGCCCGTTGGATTGCTGTAATGATTCAAAATGGCTGAAGAGTTGAAAGAGGCGGTGTGGATACCCGTACTGATTCAGTCCTGTACAGCATGATAAGGTTGAACCCCCCCCCCCCATAAAATGAGCAACAGCTTTAGTACGGTCTTGTGTCCAGTCCTGTACCATAGTCTCCTGTCCTTTGGTGCTAGTACAAGCTGAGTCCATCACCTAGTCATGGGCATGCATTTGTTGGTACAGTGATCTGAGGTATGAGGTGTTCACATTCTAGCTGAAGGATTTGGCCGCTTTCTTGAGATCCACACGCAGGTGCTGGATTAAAACAAATTTTCCTCTTTTTAATGCTGATACATTACCTGAACACTTGTATTTAGGACCACCTAATCATTTTTTTAAATAAGTGGTTTAAATATGTAGTGCTGTAAGTTTTATTTTTGCTTTCCTCTCTTTTCTGTATACCAAATGTAAATGATGTACTATAATGTGTGCCAATCCCCTTCCTTTGTAGAGCCAGACTCTTTACAAGTGCCAATGGTGTGGAGATCATCTGTGGGCCTGCGTATTTTACGGTCCAGTTTTTAAAACAATTCAAAACACTACGTATGTGACATCATATAGATACAAGAGAGAAAAGGACTTTATTCTGTATTTAAGATTAAAGAAGTGTGGTTTTTAAAGGACTGTCATTTTAACTGCATGTGCTGTTGGGGTTGGGAGGGGGTCTCGGACATGTATTAATGCAAAACCCTGAAAAAGGGGGGTGTTTATTGATTTACAGTATTTTTAGCCATATTTCTTTTGTATTTGTTTCATTTCAACCACTGTTGCCTGAACCTCATTCAAACATGAAAATGATTTTCATAGCCTTCTCCTAAAAAGAAAAACGATTAAAGCATCTGTTTTAAATTGGAATAAAATTTGTTCCTATATTTGATTGTCCGTGCCGTTTTATTTTTAGTGTGGCTGCCTCAGTTACGGTATATTCAGGAATGGAGTTTGGCTGACCTGTCATCTTTTCAAGATGAGTGTGACACTAGGTGCCTTAAGGTAATGAGCAAAAGACTGGTAGAACATCACGTAAAGCTGGACTTCATTTTACACTACCTCAATGGTTGCAGTGATCTTGTAAATAAATTTCAAAATAATTAAGGATGTATGACTGGTGTTGAAGCCTTTCATTCAATCAGATATATACATTTTAGTCTTATAAAATCATTCCTGTCAGCAGACTTTGAGGTTGATCTGCTTAAACTATAGACACCGCCTGATATTTTGCGCAGGAAAAACCAGTTTAAATGCACTCGCAAATGATTATATTTTAAAACGGCAGGCAGTATACTAGTGATTACTTCAATTTGGTAATAAAGCATTCACACAACCCCCACTCCATTGTGTGATCTGAGTGTAAAGCCAGTGAAAACACCTTCGGTTCTCTTAGGTGTGTCTTTGCCTGCCCATCTTACGAGCGTAAGGAACAGTTTTATTAAGGGGATTTGTTTACACTAATATAATGAGAGATAAGCTGAACAGACAGGCAAGGGGAACAGATGTGCACCGCTACTCACACCTTCCACTGGGGGCACATTTAAAGAGCGACACTTCCGCAAACTGTAATTTTATACATTTGACATCTAAAATGGGCCTTCGGTGCGCCACCTCAATCCCACATCACATGGGGCGCTAGTTCCTACATGTCTCTCCTACATTTTGTAGAGCGGCCCAAAAGAAATGGTTGTTCGGCAAAAGCTTGCGTTTGCACATTGTAGTCTCGGAAGGTGGAAGAAGCAGAGGTCTTAAACGACGGCTTTTGTCGGCAGAAACATACGGCTTTCCGAAATACGAGCTCTGTATTTTGTCCGACGCGAGAAAACGTCCAGAATTTCGCCGCCGCGTTATTTGTACCCAACAGGCTAGACTGCTAGTTTGCTGTCGGTAGCTTGTGCGTTGTAGATGTGGGGGGGGAAAAGAAATCCAAATCGGATTCATTTTAAGGGAGTGCTGTCTTATATTTGACTTTATTACTGGAACTTTTCTATAGAGTCATCGCGATCGGCGCAAACCCAGATTTGTCCGCTATCTCGGAATCGACGACGGGCTTTATAAAAAAGCTGCTCGAAAGCAAGCTCCTCGCCAAACGTATGCACAAAAGCCAAGCAAACTGCAAGGTAACGCCGCTGAATCAAACAGCCGAGGAGTGGCTAAGGACATACTGTATGTGATGAGGAAGGAATAAGGACCATAAACGCTAAAGATACAGAAATCCGGGCGGAAAAAAGAGGGAATAAATCCACTCTAGTTTGTCGAGACTGATCCTAAAGAAGTGATCAGCAAACGGAGACACAATCTCGAATAGGGTTGCAGATTCCGCTTCTTTTTCGAGGGGGATTAGCTAAACAAAGAAGAAATTCCCGTCTTAAAGGCTCTTCTGTCGCCGTTTGGTTTTTGTTTGATTATTTTTTATTTTTTTTTTTGCTATTAAGTGCTACACACAAACCAAGGAATTGACATGATGTTTCCACAATCTAGGCACTCGGTAAGTGTTACAATGTAGCCCTTTATTAGTGTGAGATTTGTGGGGGTTAACTACGAGGTAGCCTCCACTCGGATGGAGCCGCGTTAAACATGCGCCTCGTATTTGTTTACATCCGTCAATCCTGGCTGATGCTTAGGATGGTCAAACAATCCATTTCAGACTGACCACCCCCTGCCCGTCGTACTTTCGGCAACGTTTATTTGGGGGGGGGGTATTTTTGCCTTTTTTTAAATTTATTTTTTATCAAACCGTATGCCCAACTGCATGTTCCTGTGTTGGTAGATTTTTAAAACAAGTGTTTTGACGTTGTCCTTGGACATTTTTATTATACGATAAACAATGCAGTGGTGGGTTTGGATAGTTTTCTTGACGCTGTTGTGTCATCTGATGGAAGGAATCGTCAAACTTTCAGTCCTCAGTTAAGTAACGACGTAATGCCGGCATTCAGAAAAAATACATCGCCATATAGTCTTACCGTGGTGTGTCAATCCGTATTTTCGTTTTTAGACAATGGTAAGGGGGGGGGGGTAACTGCGGTTGTTATTATCTCTAGTGGAAAGAAGATGGTTGTATTTTTTACTACCGACAAATAAAAAATATTGCTCATGCAAAATGAACGACCTTTTTCCTCATCACTAAAATGTCATGCTTGGTTCCTTTGCCAAGTTAAATATTTGTCGCTATAGCCTATAGCGCACTGCCGTCTGGGCTGGAAAGCCTTTGTGATTTGGCACTTTAAATTCATGGTTAACAGCCAGCGTTAAAAACAGTAAGTTTGTATAAATATATTTTTCTACTCAGGCCACCCGTGCTTCGGTGTACGTGCCTCGCAAACGGCAAAATAGTTTTGTTTTTTTTTTCTTGCAATTTTAATAGAATTTGGCTCTAGCCATGGCTGTAATTTCATCAGCGATTATAACAAGCAAGTTTCTGTTTTCTACTCAAACCACAATTACTCCATCTTGCCAGTTTACAAATTGAATTGCTGGATGAACGTTTCGGCTTTGATTACATAGGAATCTACTATTTTTATTTTTTTTTTCCTGGCACTGGTAGCTATCGCTTAGCGTTTTCATCTTTGCCACCGTAAATATTCATTCTGGCATGTATTTAGGACATTATTTCCTGTGGCTCTTTGTATTAGTAGCCCTAGAATCACCCGTTTTTCTGAAATATTCAGAGAAAAGCACTGCAGAAATATTGTATTAATTATATCCGTACTGTTACTTTAACGCTCGCGAGGGAACTATAAGAGTTACCTCAAGCGAAATTCATTTTTAACTTTATTTTTTTGGCCATTATGTTAATGTCGCATCTTACACCTCCTTGAACATCAGTCCAGAAAACATATGTCGAACCTATACTATAATGCTGTAATCTTGATAGCGGTAGTTTGCTTTAAACTCGAGAAATCCCACTTTTCCATATAGTATAGCGTGACTAGTTTACAAATGAATGTGTCCACTCGCCTAAATGTGGCTGGACTCAGGAGAGTATGGGATTATTGCATGTAATAAATCACCAAGGCAACAGGACATCCCAGATTATATATACATATATATTGTAATACACACACAAATGGTGTGAGTAAGATTGGAACTTGGCATTCATTATATAGTTAGACCCGGGGTCTGCAAGGTTCATGGGTTTATTAATTCATATATCACCCCTGTCCCTGGCTGTTATGCATTTTACAATTGCATTTCAGGAAAATACTTGCTAAAGTCATTTCCTCTAATTGTGTGTTGAGATTGATGGCGGCAGTTGGATAAAGACTGGTTTATGGTATAACAACATAGTAATTTAAAATGAGGTGTTCAAAAAGGTAAGGTTTTTTTGGTCTTGTTTGTCCGAACAGGTTGTCAGGCTGCTTGTTGACTGGGTTGGATATCTGAGCAAAGAAAAAATGGCCATTTTCACAAAGCAGATAAGAGTTCAGTATTAATGTGGGAAAACCAAGCATACCTTTGTCAAAAATTAAAATTTTTTAATTCACGTGTGTGCAGTTAGAGCAGTGAACACATTTACTGGCTGTCCATTTGTTTTTTTTGTCAGCTTTCATTGTGCTGAAGAGCAAGTGGAATGGTCTGTTGTACCTTTATGGAAATTTAGCAAATAGCATGACCTTTCTGTCAAACTCCACTCTTTTCCTGATGCAAGGTCATAAAACGTAAAACCTAAAATGGACACATTTTACTTTACATTTTGCTATTTACTGAGTAGAGAAACAGTACTCAGATGCTGTTATCCTGTCAAGAAAGGTTTTTTCCACATTTAAAAAAAGCTGGTGGAGAGCATGTGACCTCTGGTATGTTTTAACTTTTGTGTGCCATGTCAGTTAAATTTTTTATTAAGTATTGAGGTTAATGGTTACTCCCTTTATTTTTTTTCCTTGACAAATGAGAAGATAGAATGGTAAATCATTTACTTCAAGACTAAAATTTATTGTAATGACTTAAGGACATTAACTTATTTTTACATTGGGTATAATTTTAAATGGATTTGCAGAATAACTCTTTGTTGTCTGTCTTTGTCGGAAGCTGTGTTGCACAAGTAAAATTGTTTTTGATTATGAAGTGTGAGCTTGTGTTGTGTCATTTACTTTAAAAAAAAAAAAAGGATAATTATATTGGTAAATATTTCATTTTATTAGGTTGTTTCTTGTTGACTGAATCTTAGCAGCCAACTATGAATAATAATTAGGCGTATGTTCCATAGTCTTGTCCATTTTCATGTTAATCCCTCGGTGTTTTCCTCTTGGCCCCTGAGGTTATGTTTGCTCCATGTGTACATGGTTTTCCAGCTGAGGACTCTCGCTTCCTCAGGGATTCCCATCTCTTGGACCATAGATTCTGGTTCCTAGACTTTCCCTGGTTCTTTTTTAAATATCCTTATTGAGAGGAAAGCCTTCATGTGATCTTGATGGACTATGATATTTTGCATTATTTTTCTGTAGGTTATTTGACTATTATCCATCCATAAATCTTCTAACTGCTTATTCTGGTCATGGTTTGGTTTGGGGGGGATTATCCCAGACACCACAGGGAGCGAGGTTGAGCTACTCTATCTAGGTGAAACTGAAATGTGTTTCTGTCAGTTTAGTAGTTTTTCTGATACTCAGCATTAAATTGTTTTTGGTTTGTGTTGCAGCTTCAGACTACTGTTCAAAATTGATGTCAGTCTGAGGCAAGTTTATGACTAGGTTTTTATGGTAAAGATGAGATGTTTTTGTTTCTGTTGTTTCGCGGTTTTCTTGCGTGTTCTTCTGCAAACGAAAGGCCAAGCTGAGATCAGCTGACAGCGAAGGGGGGTCTCGCGTTTGGCCCACGTTTTATGAATTCAAGCTGCCTGCAGTATGGCAGGCCGAGCATGACAGTGGCATGGTCACCTCTTTGGTTGTGGTGAAGAGGCTGGCCTTGTTGATCCGGGCCCAATTCTGGATAAGGAGCCTACGGGTGGGAGTATGGGGTCATCATAGGCAGAAATGCAATAGGCAAGAAGAAGCAGCTGGACAGGGAGTGCTGGAGCCCGTTCCGAGGGGCATTTCCGAACACTGTCACCTCAGAAAATGTGGGACTGTGTGTTTTTTCTGGCCACGGTGTTAATAACTGGATTAGATCTTGCAGGTTTGTTTATCGACTGGAAGGTACTGTGGGCCAGCAATGACCCTGTCTTAGAATATGTATTTCATCTGAAGTACTGTAGAAGAATATTCAGTGGTGAACTCAGGTGATTGGAAAAGAAAAGTTAAGGACCACCGGGCTCCATTCTGCAGTGCTCCCTCCTGTATGGCCGGTGCTTCCTGAGGTGGACCACGGACCTTTGCTGGACAAGCGGGTATAGAAGATGGATGCATAGATTGAGCATTAAGGACTGGTGCAATGTTGCCTCATATTTAGATTGCTTATGACATAGATGTGTGCTTCAGGTTGTATTTCCAGTCTTTGAAAGGTGCTCCCAGTCTTACAGAACCTTTCCTGGGGGAAGTGTGGTAGGGAGGAAACTGATTGCCCCCCCCCACACCTAATGCTGCCAGCCAGGGCCTTCTCCCAGGCCCATGCGAGGTCAGGACGCTGTGTGATTGTTCCCCTGTGCACCTCGAACCTCATTCCATTGAGCGGGACAGCCAGTGGGTTTGTTACCGCTCATCAGCTGGCTCAGAAGGTGATTTATTCATTCGTGGCCTTTTCACGTCCCATCATGGAGGGCTGGTGGGAGAGTCTGGTAATTGGACAGGGGATCTGACCATTCTTGCCTGTCTGCGTGGGAAGGTTCTCGCCTTCATTCCAAGGTGACGGTCGCTCATCAGCCTTGCTTGCATGTCCTTGAGATTCCATTTTCATGTGGTGCTTGCTCACATCCGGGAATATCAGCTGGTCTTACATCGGCCCTCCTGTACAAAGCTCGTTAAGATTGTCCAAAATAGTGATGGTGAGCTTCAGTGAGTTTTCCCACTAAAGCCTAGTGGCACATGTCCAGTGACGAACAGCACGCCGGTCTTTTTAATGCTCTCTGTGGAAGAACGACTTCGGACGCTTTTGGTGCTCTCGTCTAGTGCGTCGTGTTGGCCTGCAGCTAGCCGCACACGTCAACGCCGCTTCACAGACAGCCGGCACACGGCCTCCTCTGTGGAATGCACGGCTGTGGCTGTTAACAGCTGTCCGATGTGTCAGTCACACTCCGGTGTATCTGGCTGCAAAAAGGATTTTTCTCTACCCAGGTCTGGTTTTTGTGTTCCTTCAAAGGTTCGCCATGGGGTGTCAACTCCAGCAGGTAGGCGGTCGATGTGCACTGAATGGACGGGTTGGTTTTTCTGCAGTGAGGCTGTAGATGACTCATGGCTTTTGCCCAATAATGTGGGATATATTAATATTTTACCACCCACCTATATTGAATGGTCTTGTAACTTTTCCTGCTCTGTATAATGGTAGCATGCCCTAGATGCTTCAGTGGCCAGTTGACCTCGGAGCCCCATAGGTTATTCTCCTTGCTGAGCAGTTTTTGGTTCCTCTCCTCCAATGTCTTCTGGCCATTTTCCCTTTTCCATTGAAGTACACTAACTACCACACACTCCTGTTAAGTATCTTGGGGCAACCGTGTTGTGAAAGACACTAAAAACAATTTGAGGTGAATTGATCTCTAGGGTTAAGGTTGTAGGTAAGACTTGTTTTTGAAGTTGGGTTATGCTCTGTGAACCGAAATGGTAAGACTGTTAAGAATGGATTAAATAAGTGGCTCTCAGCATTATTTTCTACACTGAATAATGAATTTCTTCTTTAAAAGTGTTCTGTGGGCTATCCTGTAAAACCACAACAGCACATGTTAACACGTGTCGGACAAAAATAACCGTAATGGTGCAGCCCTGGGTCATTGTTCGGTTTCTGATCCCTGTCCTCTGTTATACCATCATTAGCATGCGGCTCCATCTATTGTCCACCATCTTGCCTCACTACGCAAGGAATATTAAACTTCTAACAAACAAAAGGAGCCAAATGATTGCCAGATCGCCACCTTCCTTTTGTCTGTTGTGTCTGCATTGATGGTTCGTTTTGTCTTTTTGTCTTGAGTTTGTTTTTATGTTTTGTTTAGTTTCGTCGGCTGCAGGATTCCCATTGTCTACGCCAGTGCCATGCGGCGTCTCTCTGCAGGCAGAGCCCAGCCCTGCTGCGTCTCCTAATCCAATTGAGTGCCCTTATGCTACTTGTTTGGACTAATGACTGGCAGCACACAGGATTAAAAGCGGGGATTACTGATTTAGCACAGGGATTTTGCAGAGTTAGTCCACCCTGTAAGCATCTCTCGTTCTGGCTCCTCCCCCATAGCCCGCCCACCCTTCCAAAGTAAACCCCTGAACCAGTGATTGACAGTTACCAAGCTGTTGTTCGGAAACCGACAAAGGTGCCAGCAGAAACGAATACTCACGGGCAGAGGATTTTCCACCATGAATGATTAGCTTTTCTCATTTTGAGTTGCTTGCAAGTTAACTGCAGCTGATGAACCATGAAGCATTCGTATTTTTTTTGCGAGCAGATGTAATCATTATCTCTGCCCTTTCTGTCCTCTCACGTTAGATTTATGCCCCTTCCACTATTGCTCAGGGAAATGGTGTAGGTCTTTGCCAGGCCTGAAGGGTCTATCTTTTGGACCTTGTAGTCCAAATGGAGCGGTCACACGTTCCATTTCCATGGAAACCTCTGTGAAAATTGTCCCTGGTGGCCATTCTGATTGCAGGATCGGAATAATCTGACAAACGACAGCGGGCGCTGTGTTACACCCTCTTCACCCGCCCACTCAGCTCCACCCGCTGTTAGCGGGGGGTCCATGCAGACAGCTCCCTGCTGCCCCATTCCACCAATGGCCCCAGGTCTGCTGCAAAATACACTGTCGGGTGACATTCATGAGTACATATCCAGGTCTTTCCAGTTATCTAAAATAGTTTGATTCGCTCATGCACAGAGCAACACACACACACACACACACACTCTATGCTTGTCTCTCTTTATTATGGACTTCCTCCCATGTCTCTTGTGTTGGAGGGAAGGTCATGCAGGGTGTGGGGGGAGGCAAGGGTTTTAGAGAGTGGAGGCATGATTAAGCCCACTTGAATTAACAGGACAGCCTCCAGCCCTCCTACAAAAGCCCCCGGCTGGGGAAAGGTTAATCTCCGCTAGTCCCCTCTCTCTCACTAAACAAACTCCCCCCCCCCGTCGCTGTCTCACTTTCTCTCAGAGCCCCCCCCCCCCCCGCACACACACAGCACTGTTTCTACCAACCATTTTTATGCATATTGAGGGTTTGGATCTGCATGATCTCCAACATCTGTACCAGACACACATCCAGCTGTACTAGTGGATGGTGATGATCATGATTATTATTTTTATTGAAGATATTTTAATAATACTAGTAATATTGAATATTTTTCTGCTTTAAACAACCACAACTGACATTCTGTGAATCTGCGTAGTCACATGCTGGATAAGTTAGAGTATTTGGGTCAATCTTTTGAGTTTCATTTATTTTGCCCTACTAGTCTCACCAGCATTCTACAATAATAACACACACACACACACTGACACACCCTGTAATTGCAGAGAGACACACGCGCTCGTTCCTGGCCTCCAGGGTCTTATCCGCTTTTTGTTCCAGGGGAACAAATTGAATCAGGAGCTCGACACGAAGCCCAGCAGATGTCTGGGTCGTTAAGGCCAGTGCCGCTCATTAGCATCACAATCGCACCACTCTGTAAACTCCTCACCTCAGGGGGTTGCCGTGCTAGGGGAGGCGGTACTGCTGAGGTCACAGGTGATATTGATTTTTGTAGCGGGTGCACTAATTGATTTCGGACGGTGTGAGGATTTTTGTGTCTTTGTCTGTCCCCACCCCCACTCCCCCCAGCCTATTGGATTTGCAGCAGACACTTTCAAAGCTAAGGGAACCATGAGAAAAGGTTCTGGCAGGACTGAGAGGGGGTAGAGGGAGAGAGTGGCGCCATTGATGGGAATAAAGAACATTCACATGGGGAACTTGTGTTGAGCGTGACCTCCCTCACAGATCTACACTCTCCTGGATCAATACAGCTGTGAAAACAGGCAACCTGGAGGGTTTTTGGCTGCATGCTGAAAGGACGTTTTATTTCCCTGTTTCCTGTCAGATTACGGCGGGCCTTTTTAAGGGGCCACACGCATGGCCCTTTGGAGACCGCCCTCCTCTGCAGAGAACTTCAGAAACATTTATGTGGAATTAGAGAGAACGTGGAACATGGGATGTTCAGCCTCAGCGGCAGGATAAAAATACTCAAGTTCTAATTTAGCAGGAGTGACAGGCCTAGATTTCTATTTCCCCGTCTCCTCCTTTACCTGCTGTGTGTGTGCATGCGTGTGTGTGTATGTGAGACTGCATCAGTATTCAGGAGTGTGTGGCACTGAAACTGCATCTACTGAGCGGAGCAGTGAAGCAGCAAGACTAGGGCATAGGGCGGGCCTGCTGATGATTGATTGACAGCTCTAGTGCTCACGTAGGACATGCTCTACAAGCCAGACGCAGCGACCACAAGCTGGCGTGGTGGCTGAGGGGTTGAGCTTTCTGCAGTCAAATGGATTTTTTTCAGCAGCACTAACGGAATTGGAGCTTAGTTGTACTCGGACTGGATTCCACTGAAGAGCCTCACGTCCCCCAGGTTTCATTCATGGCCTGGGGAGTGCTTGGTTCTTCTAGAAGTGGTCATGCGGAATAATCCTCTTCAGCGCACCTAAACAGGGCCCAAGCTGCTCTCTACCAGGCTGCTGAGGGTTTCCCACAGGAACACTAAATTGAAATCCAGTTTGGTTTGTGATCCAGGTAGTTGATCCATGGTTGAAGGATCCTTTTGGAGATGGCGGTCTGATGATGCGTTGCCCAGTCACACACCTGGATGCTTTCAGATGCATTGTGGGTTGCTTTCCCAAAGGGGCACCGTTCCACCTTACTGGCCACGTCCTTCCCTGAATCTCTCCCAACTTCATCCTCACTCTCCTGAGCCTTGTCAGCTGTCCTTCTTGGAGAGGCTTTAGCAGAAAGGAAAATAGTTTGCATGTCTATGGGTTGGTTTTGAAAAGCAAGTTGTCCACATGGGTGTAGGTCACACGTATTAAGCTGTTCAAACTATGACTAGGAACAAACTCAAAGAAGAAAAATGGATAATATTGAAAGAACACTTAACTCTCTTACCATTTTCAAACTCCTTTTTTGATTAATGTAATTTGTTAGAAATGCATAATTTCTCTCACTGCTACTTAGGATGCTGTGATATCGTCCACTGGGTTATTTACATACAGAGCCGTCATTTAAATGTGTGCATTGCATATGGATATATGCTAATGAATATCTAAAAAAACAAGCAGTTGTGAAACGTGTGGTCACGATTCATAGACTGCCTGACTGAGTTAGGTCCCATTTAGATGTATTTTAATTGTTGAATGCCTCAGACAGAGTATTCATTAAGTACAGTGGTGGCCTTTAAAAGTCTATAACTGGGTTGCACAAAGACTTTGGACCTTTTAAGGCAGCACTCCTCAATGAGCACCTTGGACCTTGGGACAAAAGGGCAGTGCCAGAAGAGGGGGGGATTTCAAGAGCCCGCCAATAGCTGCTAAGGGTGAAGTTTTTTGGCTTTAAAAGCTTTTTTTTTTAAAAAAAAAACATGCTGCCATTTAGATTTTATGGCCTCTGTCGAAATTCCAGGTGGGAGCTTGCTTTTGTGTTCCCGAACAAAAGCTACTTGGCTTTGCTCTCCCCTGTGGAAATGCAGCGCCGCCAGACAGTCGCAGGATATGCAAGTAGGAGCGGCGCAAAACGCAGGCTCCGATAAAGCTGTCCGCTGTGCCGATCAGTAAGGGAAAAGACCCGCTGGGACATTTTAGCCAGCCCGTCGGGGTACTTTACCTGTGCCCGGGGACCGCATTGTAATGCGTATGAAATTACGATCGTTCCTTGATGCCATGCCAGCTTTGAGTCCCAGGAGGAGCCCCTACCTTGCCAAGCCTTAAGGTCCCCAACCTGAATGGCAAAAAAAAAAAAAAAAAAAAAGTAGGTCGCTGCGGGTAAAAGCGGAAACTTGTGTGACTAAATGTAAAATTAATGGAAAGGATTGTTGGCCAAATGAAGATGAAAGTGGTCCCGCTCTTCAGGGGCACACTGCGATGAGGAGAGCAGACACACACTAGAATCGACACTCTGTTTGCCTGATCAGGGCAGGAGGAATAAGCAAAGCTAATCTTTCGAGCACGGCCAGTCTTCTCTGTGACTGGGTGTTTAATTGGACTGAACAGGAAGCTATTTGCAAGAGAAAAGCTGTCTCTCAAATTCAGGCGAACCAATGTGATGTTCCTTCATAGCATGTAAGGTTCTAGCAAATATGTTGCTGACAGAAACTTGTAAAAGACAATGACATATTTCCTGTTTTAAGTATGCAGCAAAATTGAAAGTAATCCTCTCTGTTTCCTAGTCCCCACTTCAGTATAGTGCTGGTATAAAGGATGCCGGACAGCAGCCTGCATGCCCAGGTCCCTTTCGGACAGTTTGGGATGCGGAGCATGTCGTATTTGCAGTATGACATCATTGGAGGTTTCCTTGCTCGTCGAGGATACAAATATACCAAATTATGGATAACTTAGAGGAGAACGTTTGAACCAGGCTGGAGACATTTTGCGTCGAGTTTGTGTGTCTCCCCTCTGAAATAAATTTTTAGTGGGGGGAGGGGGTGTCTTTTGATTGAAACTTGCACATAATATTTTCCAAAAAAAGCCAGATGTGTTGAGTGACATGGTTGTACTTGCTGTGTTGTTTCTGGGCCGTCCTGTTGTGCGTCAAGATCTGCCTCTCTGACATAAAGGCCCAAGTGGCCAGTCCATTAGGCCATACCTATACCTTCCTCACGTTTAAAAAGCCCAAGTCCTTCCATTACTTTCTCATCCATGGGTGCTAAACACTAACCGGCCGTTCCCTCTCTGAGGCACATTAGCATACAATTTCCATCTGTTAAGTTCACCTGTAAGGGCGCTGTGAATTCCTTTATGAATTCATTATGGCGCCCCAGCAAAACTAGCTTTGCCGGGCCTTTTAAACATGGATAATTTATGCCAGTCTCGCATAAGCAGCATTAGTAAAGGAGGCTGGTGTTTTAACCGTATGTCCAGAGTTGCATGTGCATTAAGGTGCATCGGCGGGGGAAGGACTTGAAAACGTCGGGCCCAGACGAACTGGCGTGCGCGTGTTTAGTGGGAATAAGAAGCCTGGTTATGTCATTCAGAAATATGAAATAAGAAGCCAGGAGGAGAAAAGGTGCAGACGGGCCAGTTCAGTCTGATGCTGTCGGCACTTGATAGCCGTCAGATATGAGTGTCTCCAAAGAGTGCAGAGGTGTGAGTCCTCCTGTGTCGGCTTATTTTGGGATTCCTCCTCTGACTCACTGTTAGAGGAATCTGGGGGAACGTTTTATAGTTCTTTTTAAGCCTCATTTGAGCAAGTGTCAAAGACGTGTAGATGCTAGACGTGATTCACTGTTTTCCATAAAGCTGTGTTTCAGTGTAGACCTGATGGTTCTGTTTGAAGTTCCTACATCACAAAAGGGCTGATTCTGATACTGAGCGGTTCTCTCAAGATTAAATTCTGACAGCACCCCCCCACAGGGCATGAACACCCTGAAGCTTCAACTGTTACTGTTTAAAATAGCCGAATGTTCATGTCACCTGTGGGCCTAATGTATTTTTGTGTTCAGACAGAAATGCTGTGTCATTTGAATGCTGTCAGCTCACTGTGGTCAGGGGTTTAGTCCATGTGAAATTCTGAATGTTGTGGACTCACGTGTTGTGCTTAGTTCGACTGCTTTCTTAATTTCCTCCAAGTTTCTCCTTTAATTTAGTTGGTTTGTTCCATGCAGGCATCATCCCAGTCATCACAACAGCTGAAGTTCACAACATCGGATTCCTGTGACCGGATTAAGGATGAGTTCCAGTTCCTCCAAGCACAGTACCACAGGTAACCAGCAGTCCAACAGAGCTGTATCCAGGCTCCTGTGCCGTTTCCACCATCGCCATCCCCCACATCAGGTCTAGAGAAGTCGTTGGCTGTTGCATTTTTAGCATTAAATTTTAATTAAACTTTTTGTGATCCTGGGGGTTAAGAGTCTGTGTCCATGTCTAGAAGCCTAATGGTTCAAATCCCCTAGCTGGCAGAGAGACACCGTTGGGCCCTTAACTCAAAAATCTGCTTCAGAGGTGCCAGATTAATGCCTGACCCTGTGCTCTGACCCCAAGCTTCATTTTTACTGGTATGTGTGTATGTGTCTCAGAGAGAGCAAGAAGGGTTACATGAATACTGAAGAATTCCTGTGTACCCATCCTCGTACGATAGCCAGTAAAGAATCATTTGATCTTAAAGCACCTTGGGACCTTGTTCAGATAGCATGGATGGGTTGTGTCTCTCCTGTAGCTTATCAGCTTGGCGAAATGTGATAGGACCTTTCAGGCTTCCTGCTGTGCCCACCTGCGCTTGGGGGCATCTCATAGTGTGTCCCCCCGCGGTTCACACCCCTCACAGTTCTGCTGGGGTTGCTGGGGGCTCAGTGTGGGTGTAGAGGCTCCCTCTGTCATACCTCTGCACCTCACCCCGTGACTGGTCATCAGATCCTGTCAGAAATGGGCCATTTTGGTCCACATCAGCTCCTTCCCATAAACCCGGACTGCCCTGGCCATAGGTGAGATTTGTTTATTATGGTTCTAAGAGTTCAGCGATGTCACATTCGGCGCTGAAGCTGCTGGGACTCAGTCAGGAATAAAGCAACACAAATTGACTTGACAGTGATAGCCGCCTCGTTTTCGGGGCGGAGGAAGTCTTCTGGAGCTCCATCGCCCTGTCAGTCTATCCCACCACCAGCTCCCCCCACCCACCCCCCTTCCATATCCAGTCCTGCGCTGCCTCCGCCAATCACAGTGCAGCAGAGCTTGGCGATAGCCATTTAGGGGTTTACTGCCAACAAGCGCGGCTGCAGGGATAGTGATGGTTGTCATGGCAACGCAGAGCTTGTTGTTGGAGTTTCATTGGTGGGAGAAAGATTAGGAAATGGGTAGCCTGTCTGAAAAGGAGAGAATTCCAGTTTTCATACAAATAATATGACGGTGGTAAGTCCAAGCATGTTTTTGTGTGTATGCACATTTGTGTCTGTCTGTGCTCTGCTGTCACACGCACACACACAGCAGGAGAGTCAGCAGTCCATCCCCCCTCTCTGCGGAAAGCTCCCCCCAGCTCCGTGTCACTCTGCAGTCGTCAGCGGCGACGTGGTTACCCGTCACCTTGATGCCTGTGAGCCGGCCCCAGCTGAGTGTCCCACCACACCCTCGCTGGGCTGTTAGCATGACGCTCGATGCCGCATTTCCAAATCACCGCCTGGCTAACTGTGCCGGCAGAACTGAAGACACATTTTCCGTCAGGGGGGCCGGACAGAGAGTGTGGGCGGGGGCAGTGTGGCCCTGTTCCCCTGCTTCGTTCTGATTGATTTTGTTGGTTCTGTACCCCCCCCCCCCCCCCCATTCCAGTCTCAAGCTGGAGTGTGACAAGCTGGCCAGTGAGAAGTCTGAGATGCAGCGTCACTACATCATGGTGAGACCCCCACTCATTCTGCCCCTCCTCCCCTCACCCTTTGCCCCCCAGCCCCTGATGAGTTATTGTTCCATCTTTGTCTTCTATCCACTCCTCTCACAGACTCTCTCTTCCTGAGTTTCTCAGTTGAAGCTGTATAACCTTCATGTTTCTTCCAAGATTTAATTAATTTCGCTTCACATGATGCATAATTGTTTTCCAGATTTAATTTTGTCATTTTTTTTTTTGGCTGCTGGGAGGTATCCCCCCCCCCCATGGTTTGTGTTCTCAATCTGGGGGGTGGGAACGTAGCCCAGCTGGCAGAGTCCTTGTGAATGTTGCCAAAGTGGGGGTTGGAATTCCTTGGGGGGGGTACTGTGGTAGGCCCTCTGCTGATACCCCAGTACCCTGCAGTGAGCTGGTTTGGCTGTGGGCCCTCTCCAAGCCATGCTCCTAGCTCTTACTGTATGTTACATCATTTACTAGCTTGGTGTGGCATCTCTCCCCGGCCATGTATGCGTTTACACCTCTGCACTTCCCGTCCCAACAGCCAGGTTATTTTTGAAGCTCAGGAACCACAATCTGAAGGCGCTTGCCCAGCTTTTTAAACGCTGCGCCCCCTGCTGTTTGCCTGTCTGGCCACTCAATAGTCCAGCTGTGAGCAGGCTGTCAGTGCCTGCAGGATTCCAGATGGTTTTTCTTCTTGGGGGAGGAGGTAAAGGGGGGTGACTTATTGTGTCAGCTTTGGCAGTTATGCTTGGTGTACGGACTTGTGAATTAAAGGCGGCGAGGCCCTAGGATTCGAATCCCAAAAATGTCGACGACACAGATGAAAGCCTGGGGTGTCTAGTTGCCAAGCGGTTCTCCCGTCCCCCCAAGCGACTTCCCTGATGTGTCCGTGCTGCTGTCATTCTGCTCTGTTCAAACTAGTGTGGTAGAACCGGACTGCACCCATAATCGATAATCAAATTGAATCAAAAAGAGTATTTTGATTCATAATCCAAAAATAATCAAAGATTTGCTCCTTTTCATAATGTACAGTTGCAAGATAAAACCATAGACAACTCATTTGAACGTTCAAATGGACTTTAATTCTTGTTTTACGTAAACATTTTATAATAAATTATATCAACTTTTCATATCTGGGCACAACCTGTTCAGTCAAAACATACAGATTACATTTAACACAGGCTACAGCTTAAAAATCCAAATGAAAACATACTGTTATTCTATATGTCTAAATTATCACTGATTAATATAGAAAGATATCACAGTCTTGTGAAGCCAAACTGAGCTGGGTGCACATGAACATTGTACATAACCAAAGAAAACAACCATGGACAACATTTACCACTTCACCAGTATGGTAATGGGACTTGGTCATATGGTCCATGTTCATTTTAAGAAAAATGAGCATGTCAGCTGTATTAGGATTCAATCTTGATCTCTTTTTACTTATCAGAATTCCAGCTAAGCTAAAAACATGCTCTGGGCACAGAGGAAACAGGGATTGTCAGATATTTTTTAGCTAAAACAGCCAGCCTTGGGTACACACACAATGCTGTTTTTTTTTTTTTTTCTTTTTTTCTTTTTAACTCCACCACTAAAGAAGACTTCATTCAGAATCACCATCATCTCTGTTTGATGCTTAACATTTCCGGATACTCTGTGCTAGAAAACGGTTTCGAGAAACTGTAGTGAGAACGACAGCGATGATGATGTTTACGGTGGCCAGGATTCTGGTGGCGATGGCATTTATGAGGCCAACGAGTTGATTTAGAGCAATTTGTGTTTACTGGAGATGCAAGACGCATGTGAGTTGATTTGTGCTGTTATACAATTACAATGTCATGCATACAGTTAGTTATGCGTATCTAATGTGTATTATAAAAGATTTAAAAAAAAAAAGTTTAAAGCAATTTGATACCTTTAAATCCTGTACTTAAATGCTGAACTGTTTCAAAGACAGTTTGATACTGACTTTGGTTGTTTGTTAGTCCTTTTATATTTTTCACGTTGGAGAGAGAGTCTCGATCTGTCAGACCGATGGCCCTGTTGTATAAGACATGCCCCCTTTCTTGAAAACTTGAAGTTTTATCCAAAAACTCTTGCAGGGTGTCACATATGGTACTGGAAAATACAAGTAGCGACTTCGATAGTCGCTGACCTGACGCTATTAGAGACAATTGTTCAGTTCTACTCGATTCTTGTAACATTGCTAGTCCAAACCACCCAGATCTTCTTGCTGCTGCCCAAAGCCCTGCGCTTTCCACAGATTCTTCTCTACCTGAATCGTCTCCGCCTCCAGCTGGTCTCACCCTGGCGGCTCTCCACCCAGGAGCTGAGCAGAGGCTCTGTTCAGTCTGGGGAGGGTGGGGGTCCCCTAACCTAGTTAGTTCTGGTTCTCAGCGTTTGACCGCTGGCCTGCTGGGGTCTGTCCTGCCCTCAGCATTGCCCCCCAGATGACGAGGTCTTAGCCTTGTAAGTGTAGGACATTTGGGTCAGAGATGCAGAACTGGCTTCCTCTCCTGTTTCTACGTCTTCAAGCTGGCTGTGTAACAGAGCTAAGAATAGTATTGACATCCATAACATTGGAGTTATGGGATGGTTTGGGAAAGTGGACCTGTATAAATGTAGCTATAAAATGTAGTAACCTTCATCTTCCTGTATTTTTCAGTACTATGAAATGTCTTATGGGCTGAACATTGAGATGCACAAACAGGTAGGTTACATTTTATCACATGGGTATGAATATTGCTGCCACTGTGTGTTAATGTGTTGTCCGTGTGTATTGTTGTATCGTTCTTAGTGAGTATTCAGTGAAAGCTAAGATGAAACACAGTAATGCAGGGAGCACCAGGTGAGTCGGGGCTCTTTGGTCTTTGGATCCTGCAGCACCTCCTGCAGTTGGATGGCAATCAGCAGGCATGACCCATCCCCAGGTCTCTGTCACTTTAGAGATAGACTGGGCCCCCATTGCCCAGGAAACGTCGTGGTGTGAGTGCAGGGGAACTCAGAAGCCAAGTCACGCTCAGCTGTGCCCAACCTCCTGTGTACAATTCATCACGGACTCCCAGCTTCCTGTTGTATTTGACGTTTATGAAATATTAAACCCGGAGAATGAGGTTGTTGAGATGGGCTTTTTGGGGCTGGGGGAGGCTCGCAGCTGAGGCGTGGTAATGATTATAGTGGAGAATCTCTCTCTCTCTCACACACACACACACACGCACACACATGCACGCAGCCTGTGCTTAGCGGTGAGGTTACTGTGGTTTTCTCACTCAGGCCCTTTATTCTTCCCATCCTCTGCCAGGTGGACCCCTCCACGTAACCCCCCAATCTTCAGAATTCTGCTCTATTTCCGTCCCTACCTTCCCTTACTCTTCTGACTAGTGTTTAGTTTCCCTGTATGTGTGTGCGCGCATGTGAATATTTACATACAATGGGCATTAGATCTCTGCAAAGCTACCGTCATCTTAACTAATAGCATCCAAAGAAATCTCATGGGAAACTATGTGGAAGTAGCAGGACTTAGATTTGGGGGGGGGGGACATCTGAGGGTCACTCCCAGTTGCCTTCCTGCCCCAGTACGGGTGCCATCCCCGGCTAAAAGGTACAGACGGGCTTTGAGTCAGCCCTTGTGCATCAAGTGAGTCGGTGCCCCCGTGTGTGTGTAGCCGGCGGTGACATCTGGCTAATGGAGGCCACTTCCTCTCTCCCGGCTTTAGGCAGAGATCGTGAAGAGGCTGAATGGGATCTGTGCCCAGGTGCTTCCTTACCTATCGCAGGAGGTACAGGCGTCCATGTCTACCTTGCTATTATGGGATTACCGGTCTGTTCCCAAGCTTCTGCTAAGTTAAGTAAGTTTTATTTTACCGTTGTCATGGAGATGAGCTGAGCGTGAGTGTTCTTCTCCTCAGCATCAGCAGCAGGTCCTGGGGGCCATCGAGAGAGCCAAGCAAGTCACCCCTCCTGAGATGAACTCCATCATCCGGGTACGCTCCTGTCCCACACCTAGCCTGTGTCTGTGTCTGTCTCTGTGTGTGTCTGTGTCTGCTGAGCCCTGTCCTGCCTGTGTCTGCAGCAGCAGCTCCAAGCCCACCAGCTATCCCAGCTCCAGGGTCTGGCCCTGCCCATGACCCCTCTGCCCCTGGGACTGACCCCACCCACCTTACCGGCGGTCACATCCAGCTCTGGCCTCTTCTCCCTCTCCAGCATCCTGGCCTCTCAGGCCCACCTGGCCAAGGAGGAAAAGGCAGCTCGCGAGGGGGGTGACAATCACCGTGACGAGGACGGGGACAAGTCTGACTAGCCCCCCACTCCTCCACCCTAAACCCCCAGCCACTCTCCACCCTGCCCTCTCTCCTGCATCATTCCTCCTGCCCTCTCTGTTTTTTATTTTATGTAGACATTACATTATTTTCTAAGTCCCCTGCTGCTCCCCCACGCTGCCTGAAGTGTCCCTTCCCCCAAACCCTCCTCACACTTGTCTCCTCATCACCTTTGTGTTCTCTCCTACTTTTCGTCCTTTCTGCTTGGCTGCACCCCCAATCCGCTGCCCAGCCTCCTTCCCATTTATATAAGAAGCATTACCACGCCAGAATGTGACGTTGTACAGCACCTGAGCCCAGAGCACACGAGTAGAAGAGTTTTTCTTTAACAATGCAGCACGACTTAACTGCCTCTAGCATTGACTCTGCCTGTATTCTCTTGCTTTCTGTTAGGGTTTTGGATGTAGGGTTGAGCTTGGGAAGGACTGAGTGCTTTGGCGAGGCAGAGTGACCTTGTGCGCTCTGTGAGAAGTGGAGTTTGGGTGAACAGGGGCGGTCGGTTCGAGATACCTAATCATCCAGGCACTTTAACAATCCATTAACAAAGGTGTCTAGGGAAGCCGTAGTAAGAGATAATTATGAAATGTGATAGTGATCGACATGCTTGATGCTCCAGTACAGGGATTTGATCAGATTGACCCAGGGTACTGAGCCCCATGACTTCAGAGTTTAAGATATAATGTTGTAGGAATGGTAGCGCCAAAGGTGCCAGTTACTGGCCTTTCCCTGGGCAACCAACCAATCAGTGGACTTATAGCAAGTGACAAGGTTGCATTTCGATCCTCCTGCCTGGCTTGGCCGAGGGTATTTGTTGTTGTTGTTGTTGTTGTCCTCGTTGTTGTCCTCTTACAGCTACTGAGTTCTCTCAGTTCTCATTTAGATAATCAGATCCAAGATCAGATTGTTTCATTTGGCAACAAGGAACACGTAATCTCACCGGGTTAAGAAAAGCACCAAGAAAATGAGGAGAGGAGGGTGCAATTTGCTCTTGTAACAGTAGAGGGCAGTAAGCACTTTGAAAGTCAGTTGAGGTTTCAGCCTCTAACGGAAGGTCAACCTGTTTTTTTTTTTTGTTTTTGTTTTTTTTCTCCCTAGATAAAAGAAATGGGTGCTTCTACCCATCAGTTCTTTCTTTCTGCGTCAATATATGCAGATAAACAAAACAGAAATTACTTGTATAATAACAAAATCATGATACTAGATACTCAGAATTAGCAGTGAAGCCAAGGCACACCACGTGGCCGTGGGTGTCTTGCTAGTTCCTGGCATTGATTAGCACTGAATCATGCAGCCACGGAAGCATCAGAGCATATGAAGCTGGCTCAGTCCATTGTGCTCATCGGAAAGTCACTGAATAAAGGCGAAACAAGGGCACCTCCATCTGTGAGGTCACCAGAGACCTATTAGTGAATATTAGATATAATGAGGGTCTCCAGTATGCTGAAATTATACAGCAGAACGTTGATTATCCAGACTAATCCAGACCAGGATTGGTTCAGTTAAGCAAATAGTTTGGATAATCAAAGATGCCTGATAATACCTACTTTATATAAAAGTGTAATTAGGCATACAATTAAATATTCTACGCAAGGTTATTACTGCTGTCAATTTTATGCTATGTTGCATATAACTTCCAATAAATAACTGGAGACGAATGCATTAAGGGGCAGGAAATATTTAAGCACATCGACCAGTGCACTAAACGTAGATTAAGTATTTTTCATGGGTGGGGGTGGAGGTGGTCCGGATGATTGATGGTTCGGATAATTGGCATTCGACTGTAATACTAAGGCTGACGTGACGAGGCATTGCAGTAAAATTTCACCTAACCGGTACACGATTGCTTTTCCCAGACAGCACAAATCTGTGGCTCAGTAAGAAGCCCTGTTGAGTTTAAACCTATATATTATTAATATTGCCGTTACTATTTTCAGGTGACAGGCCTGAACAGCCTGAAAATGACATGTGAAACAAAAAAATCAAGTTCAGCATTGACTTATCTTGTGTGTGCATGTCTGTGTGTGTGTGTGTGTGTGTGTGCGTGCGTGTGCATTTGCGTGCGGATCTGAACATGCTTTGATAATAGGTCAGATGACACAGAAAGCGGTTCAACCACAGTCGTATGCAGACATGCGGTCGCATGCTCGCGCACGTCTGTAAATGTGTACATAGTTTATGCCTGTGTACATGTGCTGAGGTCAGTAGCTCAGGCGGCCTGGAGTCTGGGGTTTGAAGCCCCCCCACAGCCACTGACACCAGGAGCTCCTCTGGTCCTCTTTAGCTTCCTGGAGCTTTGCAAGGGGAGGCCAGTTTGTGCTCCATGATGGAAAAGACATCCACCTTTCCCTGGGTTTCTCTGCATCCTTTCAGTCCACCTGAGACCCCCACCCCCCACCCCCCAAAGTCAGCAAAAGAAGCAGGAAATAATTATGAAGATTCGGACATATGAATGGTATGTGTATGTTTTGTGAAGGGCCAATTTATATCCATATATAAATATATATATCAATATACATATAATTTTTTAACTTTTTTGTATGTTTTAGGCTGCATCTTCTGTGTCTGTGCTGGATAATTTTGTTGTGTACTGCAGTACTGATGCACCACTTAAAGAATGGCAGGATAGTAACCCCCCCCCCCCCCAAAGCCCCATTCTAGTTTCCCATGTCAGCCCCTGACTGCCGCCAGTTGCATCACTAATGACAACGGTATGAAACATCGCAACCTTTCTGAGCTTTGTAAAGGTCATTTTTAATCTCTTTATTTTGTGTTGTATGTAAATCTTTTAAGTGTGTTCTTGGCAAAAATGTATGTTGTGTTATTGAAATCCAATATAGCTTCATTAAAGAAAAACCGCTAAAACAAACGTTAACAAAAAAAGTCATTTACTATAAATGAACAGTAATGTTCAGCAGTAAGGAAGTATTTATGGTGCCTTACAAATAAAAACTCAATGGAACTCACACCGCAGTGTTGTCTGTTTTTGAAAGCCTGTATAAAGCTTTTCGCCATCACCGCTGCCTGCAGCTGTTGTCTTGGGTGATGAGTGTGACTTCTTGAAACACGCTGATAGAAAAAAATGGCGATTTGCATTTGCTTGCCATCAGGCTGGGAAGAGGACCTGAAAAAAGCGGATCAGCTTTTACATCCCATGGTGAACAGGAGTGCTCTGCCCTTGATCCTCATACTTAATTCTCATAAATATCAATGGATACAAGTATAAAAATGTCTGCTTGGCTCATAAGTCATCTGCATAATGGGATCTGACAAGGGGACCTTCACAAGTGGGAAATCTCAGAGAGGAAGAGAAGCCTGAGTTCGGTGTGCAGTAAGACATTGCTTCAGAGTTTTTTTTTTTCTCTTCTGTCACTGCCCACACTTAAACATAGAATCATAAATTACATCACCAAATCAGATTCCTCATTTTGATCCACGTGAGTTTTTTCATTTGTATTATTATTGTTATGTGTCGCAAAATCTTTCCCTGCTCCTTTCAGGACGTTTGAAATGTTTTTGAATGAAATGTGCCTATTTCCCAGCAATAGTTTTATGTCATCGAAGAGATTTTTTTCCCCCAAAAGAAAATGACTTTGAGCACACATGAATATCACGGAATAACTGTACCTCAGCCTGCATACACTAGAGGGAAGTGTTGATTTGGAGAACTTGCATTTTCAGTTGCTCTTTATGTGGTCTTATGGTTGAACCGTGTTGTAGGTCTGTGCATCCCTATCTAAAACCATCTTATACGCATACACTGCCAAGTAAGCATGTGCTGGCAGTATCAGCTTATATTGTATTTGAAAAACCTCCTCCCCCACGTCAGTGCTCATTGTTTTGATTGAGAGGGGCCGTGGCTGTACAGATAGAACTGATAGAAGGGACATGAAGTGGGTGTGACATTGCAGTGATGGGGCACAGTGGCCCAGTGCGTGGCCACAGTTGCCTCATACTACATGATTGAGGGGTTGATCCCCCCCCCCCAGCTCTGAGCATGGGAAGTTTGCATGTTGTCAAGTTACATGGGTTTCCTCCTACAGACCTAAGACGTGCAGTTAGGCTAATTGACATCTCTCAGTTGGCTGTAGTGTGCGAGTGTGTCTACCCTGTGATTGACTGGCTTCCTGGCCAGGGTCTTCCCCAGACTAGTGTCTTGTACTGCCTTGGATAGACTCCACAACCCTGACCCTGACCAGGATAAGCGCGTGGAAGGATTTCATCAGTCAGACACAATGCTGGTGGGTGGTGTGTCGGACCGTGTCCATGTCATGTGGACATCCAAGATACTCAAAATTACCTTGCAGCCTAGAATAAAAAGAATTTTATCAGAAACAGAGGCATGAGCTGTTCTGCATTGAGAGTTTCTCTCATCAGGTGTTATCCTCTGTCGCTGTTTATTTTTTTTTTACTATCATTCATACTATCTCTTCATCCCTATGGTCAACCTCTACCTGACTCTTGTTCAGCAATCTTTTATTTCCTTTATCTATCCCTGTCTCCCTTTCTCCTATACACTCTCTTCCTGTGTCTCCTTCCTGTGTTGGGGACACAGTTTTTCTAACAAACAGCCATATCGCTGGAGGATGCGTGAGAGACCGGCGGTCATATGTGTGGCTAGATGGAGAGAGCTGGCTAGAGACTCCACCTTCCATTCCTTCCTACTCATTGAGGGCTTCCCCCTTTCATGGAGCAAAGGCTGCTGGGAAAGTGATGTGTGGTGCCATGGATATGTGGTCTGCACTACCTGCCAGTCTCTTTCCATTTTAATGCTCCCTCTTGGCATGACTACATAATTACCAACATCGCAGAAGCATTTGGAAACATATAAGGCAACTTCTGATTGAAATTGTTAGTAATAAAATAACTTTAAATGAAATTTACCTTCACTGTGTCTCTTGCTCATTTTTCTATCTGCCAGTTATATGGTTATCTGGTGACTTGATGCCCCGCCCAATGTATGATTCCTGTGGTGTTGGCAGTTTGTGAGGCAACATATATGAGGTGTACCCCGGGGTGGCACATGGGCTGCCGGATAATAACATGTCCCAGGACACTTTCCATTTCACTTTTATCATCACCATTCTCCTATCTTCACATTGCTAGTGACCATCCCATGTACATCTGCATACACTTAAATGTCAGCGAACACTTTTTAGGTGAGCAGAAGAAAACTGCCACCTGGAACAGATTGATATAAACTGCGGGAACCTGTGAGTATTCGCAAACATATTTCTGACCGCTATTATGGAAGACGGCTGGTGTCCTGCATGCATGGTCACTTGTGTTTTCTGTAGTGAAAGGGTGTATGTCTGTTTAAATCCCTACGTGGGGAAGGGTTAATGTCGTTACGGAGAATAGATTCCCAGAAAACGGAGGTCTTTCGGTTGCTGAATTTAATTAGCATGACATGGCCTTGGCACCCTGCCAGCCCGCCTAACCGCAGCTGCAAGCACACAAGAGACGCATGGAGTGGGAATAGGGAGACCCATTACTGCCTGACCATCACTCTGTCCACCTGGATGTTCCTGATTCCTCATAATATGACTTTTTTTCAAAGGGGAAATTAATATGGCTTAACCTAAACAGCTCCTGTTTCTTTGACCTTTGCAGTGATGTAAGAAGCTTGTCAGCTTCCACCCAGAATCAGGCCACCAACGTCAGCCTCTGTTAGCCAGTTTTGTTAATGCTTCACTGAAGAATCCAGATTCTCATGATATGGGGACCTTCCACCTGAGTGTTATCTACCTGTTGCAATGCATCCTCTCCCTCAACCCCCAGGGGGCAGCCTGTCTTTCTTCAAAAGCCAGCAAGGCAGGAACCTTACACTTGGTTTTTCATCTTGGTCACCTGTCTTTTGGTGCAGGGCTCACATTTCTTGCCCAAAGCTTCCTGCATGATATGCTGCATGTTTTCTGATTGGGTGAGAGCTTATTAAAGAAGAATGACATAATGAAGTGTACTTCTTTGATTGGTTAGGCTCAGTTGGCTCAGTGTTCAATTCCTAAGAGGACCCGTTGCATGCCATACTACAGTATTTATATATAGGCAGTCAGAAATGACCTCAGAGGACATTCTGAAATACTGATTTGGATTATTTGCCAGCAGATGTTAGCTCAACATCTAGATGATCAAAATGGTGGTATATATCTGCTGGTTAGTTTTGTGCACTGGTTCAAACACATTTGAAAAATGTGGATAAAGCCTAACGGTATTGACAGGAGTTTCCACTAGGGAAGCTCCTGTTACTGGGGCTAAACTGACGTGGCACTTTTTCAGAACTGTTTCCATCCCCCAAACACTCGCTTCCATCAACACACCGGTATCTATAACCCTGTGCCATAAATTATTCACATGGCTACCGAGGGACCAAGCCCAAAGGAATGTCTACCAGCTTTGCCTTCCATTTCCCAGTTGTGCATTAACGTCTCTCACCCAGCCCATTACCCATGAGCTGAACTGGCCGCCCATTGGAACACAAACTCAGATGGTCCTCTTTGTTCACCCGGTTCTCCAGGGGCTCCCTGATGATGAACGCCCATTAGGAGCATTCCCATCTGCAGTCGCCAGGTGCTGTCCACACCTTCTACAGGCTAGAGCTCCATTCTCCACCGACAATCCAGTCTGAATGTTTCAGCTGCTATATTGTGACACTCTGTGGAATGATGAAGCTAGAAGTTGAAGCACTGTGTTATAGAAGGAAAGATGAATGTTGTGAAATCTTTACTCATTGATTTCTAAGTAGACCAGGTTCTGTCTGAAAACTTGCCACTACCCTGACACACACAGATTATTTCAGACAATGTAACTGCCTACAGTCAGAACAAAGTGTGGGAAGAGACTGTGTAGGAGGAACATGGATGATTTGTGAAGGTTCCTGGTCCAGTCCCCACAAACAGTAAGTCCTTTAGTACAGTAAGTCTTTTTTGTCCTATTAATAGATCTAGTGTATACAATACCAATCTGTTAGGTGGGATGGCGGTATGATGTTTAGGGAGGTGCTCTACTGATTTACACGCCTAGGTTTCTCACACCATGAGGACAACAGGTACACTTGGACTTCGGAAACTGCAAGAGTGGCGCGTCATGAATTAATATTTTAAGGATTTACGCGTATGATGCCAATGCAATTTAAAAATGCATTGGATTGAAAGCTTGGGGGGAGGGTGGATCACATCCATACAAACACGTTCAGAGAATTACATGAGTTTCTCGTGTCTTTTTGAGTGTGGTTACGGAAGCGAGAAAGTCTGCCATTTAGAGGTTTGAGGTGATGTTGGTGATAAACACTATGTCCATTTCAGGTACGTGCGTCAGCTATTTGACTCTCGTCTTATTGGATGGGACTGTGGTGTACCAAGTAAGGAGTCTGCCTTTACCATTTCCATTATAAATATTCACCTCTGATGGGCCGTGCTTTTGAATTTAGCTCTTTGGTGAAGTCAAGCAGAGAAATAGGTTTTTAATGTATGAAGTCTCTGAACATGTATCTAAGATACCAGAAAGACCTTTATTTGACCTACAGCATGACTCAATGAGTGGGGTAGCTAATCTTGATGTCGGAGGTGTAACCCCCATTAGAGAGACAGTGAAGGCAGATCAAAGACAGGAATTCTGACAAATTGAGCTGCTTCTCAGAAACCACTACCACTATAATGTTTTCACATTTCACTGACATTTAATGAAAAGGAGAACTTTTATAGAAAAATGCTATAATTTCCCTTTCGGTTTTGAAATCTTTGTTCTCAGAGCTTAGACTAACAATGTTGATAATCATACTGACTGCTGCTGTCTTAGCCATGACATCCACCCAGCCATTCGTACCCCTTTGCTGTTTATCCAGTGTAATGCTGCACAGTGCAGAAAGCCTATCCCAGTTAAGACAGGACATGAGGGAGGGTACACCCTGATTGAAATGGATTTAAGGTAATGCTTCAGTTTTCAAACCCTGTAATTAATTTTGATGGTGTCTGTGAATGAGGCGGTTGATTATTTTAACGTAAATACACCCCTTTGGTAATTACAACCACACATCTTGCTAACCGATGAGCCTTACAATATTCCAGCATCTGGATTTTTCACCTCATCTTCCAGCATCCATCTGCTTAACTACCAGACCAAACGGCTTCTTGTTAAGAATGTTCCCCTGTCCGTTTTAAAAGTAGATTGTGCGTGAGTTTGGACCAGCGTAACATCACTTTCTACACACATACAAATGACTACTAGTTGTAATTCAGTATCTTAAACGTCGAACCAGGAATTTTCTATTGGTCTTCGCACCCCTCAATTCATTTAGAGAACAGCCATTATCAAACGTAAACGACAGCCAAAGAGCTCAGGTTTTAACCCTCATTCGTTTCAGTTTTTCGCATGCTGTCTGCCGAGCGTGTTTAATAACCTGGCTGCGATTCCAGCACTCTGGCCCAGCGACTTTTCTTAATTAGGTTCATTCATTAAGTCGTGTGTCAACCCAAACACTGCAGTTCCGTTCCGTCGCAGCCAGGATGGGGAAACTGCGTCGTTCTTCCCGCAGTCACTCATCGTATTTGGAGATGTTATCTGGATAGCACTTTTAAAGTTAACACAAAATAATAGCAGTCCGCATTCATTGTTCTCTGGTACAAACCCAAGTATGGGATTATAGTTCAGTGAAAACAGACTAACGTTGTTTCTTAAAAAGCAACTCTAAAAGCCACTTTTGACTGCATGTTTGCTGACTACAGATCAGCAGACCACGCACTCTCCGTAATAAACTTCTCCCGATACCTGCACCATAGACCTGGGTCTCATATAATCTCTTACTGGGAGTAAGTGAGAAATATTTAATCAATAGTTTTATCAATCTATAGCTAATGTTTACCCACATGTATCTCTCCCCATCGCAATTACTGTAAGTTACTAATTAACTGACGACTACGGAAGACAATACTGTAACATCGATCAGTTTCTAGGAAACAAGTTCCACTCAAAACATGCAAATCTGATTTTTCCGTTAATATTATCGCTATTACACCATAAAATATATATGCACGTTCTGGGATACAAACCAGGTCGCTCCAGAATTCATTACTCAGCTCTGCTATGCTCAAACTCAGGCCAATCGTTACTCAAAGGTGCCTTTTTCAAAGTGGCAGACGGGTTTTCCTTTTGTAAAATACATTTTAGAACTTAATTATCCGTCAGCTACGTTAGTATTCACGGGAGTCCGCATTAAGGTAACTATAGGTAAAACTAGCAGAAAGCAGGCCCAGCTCACGTGCAACGACTTCTCATTTCCATTGAGATTAACAATTACTCTTTCAATAGTATGATTTTTTAAAAAATTTGCAATACTGACGTTTCATAGTAGGGGTGTTTTCGAGGTCCTTTTTCTGCTACTGCACTTTACATCGCCCATAAGAACTTCAATAAGTCGTTTCCTTGCACATACACTGATTTGCAATATGCAATCGAAACATGATTTCTTTATAGTTCGATTACATATGCACACGAACACACATGGCATTTTGTCTTTATTTCACTCTTCAGAAGAGAAATTTCAACGTGACGGCAGACTCGGTCGAAAATGATTTTCGTTAGGAGCTGATCTAAAGAGAGGCGATAGCAGGGATATATGACAACTAGAACTGCACTGACCACAATCCCCACGGACGTCAGCTTCTCCTGGCGTCGGGTGTAGCGAGTGTCTTTGTCTGCCTTGCCATGATTGGCTAGATTTTCCTATGACATCACGATCCAACGTGGGGCTCTGCGAGGTTTATTGGCTGAAATCAGGATTATAGTTGGCCAATCCGAAGGCAATGTCAGTTTTCAGCAGCGGAAAATCTTAAGGTGGGCTATATAAGTCACTTCGATGGCGTTGGCTCGGGAGCGCAGTCGCTACTAATTAAAAGTCAGGTTATTTAAAAAATTGTTGATAGGTTATAACCTCCGTGCATCCTCTGTTGTTGATATAAAACGTAAAGTGCGACTGCATTGTTCTGCAAACTGAATCCACCATCGAAGCCGTAACTGCAGAAGTTATTCATTCGGGTCTGCACGTTGCTCACGACAGTTGTAAATCTGTATTTGACCGGATTTTTCGTAACTGTTTATTACACATAATTTGCTTTTAGATCTCTGACGAGAGACCCCCCCCAAGGTCGTGTTATAACGATTAGAAAGAACAGCAGAGTAACAGCGCTTTTGTGATTATAACCGTGGGACACTGAATGAAAAGAGAGCAACGACAAGGAGAACACATAAGGTATGAGCATGAATGGACACATATGGATGATGATTACGCACATGGTGGGGGGCAGGTCAATCCGTAGGTGTTTCAACACACATTTAATTCACGTGAGTCCATAGCCAGGCCATACTACACAGTAGTGGGATTATACCCTAACGTACAACAGAAGGGAAGGTGTGTGCTGGGAGAAGCCACTAGGGGTTGCAGTAGTTAAAGAGCCAGCCTTGTGTAGTGAATAAGTTTACAGATTTGGAGACCAGTGAGGCAGTCTTGCCATAGAACTGCTTGAGCAAGATTACTGAACGAATATGAATCTTAATCTACGTAAAACAGGTAAAGTCTTGGATGTTGCCTTCGTAGTAGACAGTGGATTGGTGCATCACCTAAATGATTAAATTTAATAAGCATCAGAGCCTGAACCAATAGGATCTTGGTAGGTTTGTTGTGCCTGGAGTTTGGTGATGGGTGTGCCTCTGGTCTCAGGGTTCTGAGGCCCCAGCTCTCCTTCAAGAACAAAATCAGGGCAAAAAGGCCACTGGAACAGTCGGGTGACATAGTTCTAGTACTGTGGTGCATGATATCTGGAACACATGGAACCCAGGCCACGTTTCTTAGTTTCAGATCTAGGTAACATATTGCTTAAGGAGGTGTGCGGGACATGGAAATATCTGTAAGACGTTTTTTCATTTCTTTAGAAGAAAGGAAACCGAGTGTTTATGTGTGTGCACATGTATACACTGTACATACATGGTCCTTGTCTCTCTGAGTAATGCAGATATGTACATACAGGTCTGTGTATCTCTTCAGCTCCACCTTAAGGCTAGCTTCACCAGGCTGCCGTGTTTGTGTTGGTGCTAACAGGCACAATATATTACAGTCTAGGGCTTGATGTTGAGAAGCTTGCTGGATCTTTCACTGACCTGCTGTTCTTTCCTGCTTTCCTGTCTTTTTTACCCAACTCCAATTAAAAACACTGCTTCCTCTGTCGGCTTTTTCTTCTTCATCCAGAATTTAAACCTTCAGTGCGGTGGCTGTCGCACTCTCTCAAGAGCGGGCAGTGCTGGGGAGGCTGGGGGGCGGGGGACTGGTCTTACATTCACATTTGGATGGTGGTGCTTGTTTATGTTTGGATTTTCCTAGGGAGGGTCGGGGAAAGGTCTGCAGGAAAGGGGAGAAGGGGGCAGTGTCCAGACCATATTTCTGAGAGGACTTTGATGCCATGTCATCTCGTGGGGACACCAACTTCTGTGCACGGCTTTGGGGGAAGTGAGAAGCAGACTGCCCTAAGAAGAAGAGGACCTCCCTGAGTCGCCATCACCTGGCACTGGCGGGCCGGGCTTTCCTGGTTCTGGTTGGAGCTCTAGCAGCGAGTACGGCCCTGGATTCAGCTGGCTGGGACTGGATCCCCTTTACCACTCCCCTGGGGCCCTGTGTGAGGAGTAGTTAAGGTTGGGGTCAAAGTTGGCTGTCAAGTGAACTGAAGCCTCTTCCTCTCCTGGGACCATGTACCCACAAGGACGCCACCCGGTAAGTTCCCTCTGCTCAAGGGTATCCCCTGGGATAAGTTACAGGTGCTGGGTGAAGACTGTGGGGGGCAGGGCTGGTAATGGACATCTTAATTTGATCAACATCACTCAGTAATTCCACCTTGCTCAGGTGTGGAGCAGGACTTGGCTTCACTTAAGCAACTCTGGATAGGCGCCAAAGCCCAAGTATGAAACAGAAATTCCTTTTCGGGATTCGGACCTTTCAATCTACAGTGCAGGTCGTTAACTGCTACCCCGCCGACTGCTGGAAACACCCTGGATGCAGGCTTTGCCATTTCTTGTGCCCAGGCGGCAGTGTTGGCATCAAAGGGAGGCAAACAGTTATGCGGCAGCCGTCACGCTAGAGACACTGTGCCTGTGAGGGTGTCCGTTTGTTTTCTCCGACAAGAGCCTCCTTGTACAGCAGCTCGTCCCCCCCCCCGGCTAGTGTGAGGGGATTCAAAGCCGGTATCTTATGTGAATGACAAATAAGAATCAGTGGCCCTGTTGGTTTGCAGGGCCCATCGAACCGGGGGCTGTGCCGTGCTCCTCGAAGACCGTGCTGCCATACGGCACTCTGAAGGAGAGTGAGGGCAGATCAGGAGTGGGGATGACATACAACTATACAACTTGGCTTTCAACAGGGCACCTCATTTACATTTCATGTTTTGGTATTATTTTTTTTAGCAAGAAAATTTGACCTCAGAGTCTGATTATATGCCCAGAGGGAATAGTTGTTTTGAAACGCTACATGGCAAGAGCTTGGGAAGGGGTTATACTCGGGAGTGAAGGATGATGGGAAATTAAGTTGTGCTCACTGACGAGATGTGTGGCCGTGTGGGGAGATGGACCTGGCCGAGCCTCTGTGTGCAAGAGATCACTGCTGTGTCCACGGCCACACATGAGCCCGCGTGTTCGTCTGTTCCCGTGTGTGCCTGTCCGCTCCCGTTACGGCGGTAAGACGAGATTGCTTGGCTCCTAGAGCAGACAGTGAGCCAAATCCCGCATCAGTTCCAGAACGTTCCTGTGAGGAACGAGGACAGTTGGGGCATCGGCTTTTAGACCTGAGACATAGGGTCACCGGCACAGGCTGGCCACTGATCTGTGTCATGTGGAAGTAAGAGGTTAGCAGTTAGCAATCGCATCGCTGTAGCATCTCTCATCTGGAAGAGTAAAATAAGAAGAAAAGAGAGATGAAAAGGGTAAAGAAAACTGAAAACCAATTAGCAATAAATGAAGAAGGGATGGGAAGGAGGAGAAGAGACTGAGCACAAAATCAGGAAGACTGAACATCAAATACGACTCATTTGTGATTACGAATGTCACTGTATTTCTCTGAAGAAACGCACTTTGCATGTTTGTGTGCTGTGTGTGTGTGCGAGTGTGTACACACCAGGAGGGTCTGGCTGGTGACTGCATGGATGCCAGAATGGTCCTGATCCTGAAAACTGCGTGTGTGTGTGTGTTGGCATGTTCATGCGCTAACGTGCATTTGTGTATGTGACGGTGCCGTGATCATTGCATGCGTGTGGTATGTGGGGGGGACTTCATGTATTTTTGTCTGTCCATTTATATATGAATTATCTTGAGGGCCAGCGAGAAGCTAGGCAGCTCCATGTAAGCCTATACACAACAGAACCGCCTCCAGCAGCCGGCTGAGTTACATTTAAAAAGCAAATGCTTTTAAGTCATTTGCCAGACGCAAAGTCACACTTACTCCCGTTTCACGGGCCAAGCGCTCTTCCAGTGCCAACCCCCAGCCAGTGTCTCGCTGCAATGTCATGGCTCTTTTCTTACAGAAATAAAGGCCTGTTAAGAGCTGACCTTGGTCTGGCCTCGCTACCAATCCCTCAGCTGAAACTCCTGGTTCCCCAGGCGCACTTGCTGATGCAGCAGTGGAAGAGAAAAGCTATTTGCAGCCCAGAAGCCTGAGGTTCAAAGAGCAGATGTTATGCAGGAAGAGAGTATTGGTAGAGCTCTGGCATGCATCTCACAGGTGACTCCCCCTCTGGGGGCATTGGGGCACAGCTCCCCACCCCTCCAGGGTCCAGCACAGCAGCCTCAGGAGGCCATGTCTCTCCCTGTTTCTGCCTGAGTGACACTGAGTACTGGAGTAGCTGCCTGGTCTGTGAGAAATCTCCTGGGAAAATGTCGTCAATAATTAAAAGGCTCACAGTGCCATTGAAGACCGATGTCTGGGGAGGAAAAAAAGACACAAAATCGTACAGAGCAATTACAAATGCAGAGGGCTGGGTGTCCCATTAGGAGAGATGAAAACAGGTGACGTGACAAAAACCCATTACAAACCTCTCAGCAATCTCCTTAGAGTCTGGAAATAGGGAGAGGTACAGTTAATGTGGAGGACAGTGCTAACACAGGTCTAGTTAATGCAGAGGATGGAACTAATGTAGGTCCAGTTAATGCGGAGGACAGCGCTAACCCAGGTTCAGTGAAGGTGGAGGGACTCTCTAATGTGGGTCTTGTTGATGCAGAGGGCAGAGCTAACGCAGATGCTGTTATATCAGAGGACAGCAATATTGCCAGTTGAAAATTAGTCTTAATATATTAGACTAAATAAAACATGGACTATTTTACATCCCTAGCTTTGCCTCCACCACCAGTACAGCTGATGGCCCACCACCACAATAGAACTGAGATGTCATACCTGTTATCTTTAACCTCAAAATAAACAGCGTTCGGGGTTTAAGACATTCCATTTTTATCAGAAGTTATTCAGACGAAGTCAACTTATGAAAGATTTATCATGAGTTAATAATTCAAAGTGAGCTCATTAAGAGCTTGGGTAAGTGACTGCTGCACTCAACAGTAACCCTTAGCCAGCCTCGGCTAAGCCTCCCAGCCACGGGGTGTGATCCTCTCTGCCTCCCGCCCCAGGTGCCCCTGCAGTCTGCTCAGCCCTTAAAATTCACTGTCCTGGAAACGCTGGACCGCATCAAGGAGGAGTTCCAGTTCTTCCAGGCTCAGTATCACAGGTAGGCCGCACTCCAGGTCTGCTGCAGGTAAGACTGATGCCACAGCGCTTTGTTGGATGGGATCTGGTCTACAAGTCTGGCTATAAGCTGTCAGTGGTGTCATTTAATCTTCAAATTTTTTATTCTGTCTTCCCATCAAAGTTCTCAGCGTTAGGCTCTGTGTCACTGTGAAATAACACACCAGGGAGGCATGCTGTAGTGAAGCCATGTTACAGTGAAGCTCATTTCCCCTGCGTATTTGTAGCCTGAAGCTGGAGTGTGAGAAACTGGCGAGTGAGAAGACCGAGATGCAGAGGCACTACATCATGGTGAGCGTGTGGCCCCCCCCACTCCCCCCATTGTTGAGGGCCTGTCATTCTGGTGTTGTTCCCTGCTTCTTTCTCCTCCAGCTGTTCAAAATACACGCTACAAGGATCACGTTGGTATAGAGTTCTGAGCGCTTGCTGATGGCCAGACTAGTCCTTCTCCGCTCGAGGATTTTGCAGCAATGAGCTCCTTGATACGGCCGAAAAGGACGAACCCATTTTTGGCCTGTCTTTAACCCCCCCCTCATGCCCCCACCCCATAAGCGACATTCAGTCACCCTCTCCATGCATCCGGGCCATCATCAGCCGTATCTGTCAGGCGTCTGAGCCAGGGTGCCAGACGGCAGTGTGAGGAAAACCCAGACTGGGGCCAAAGTCCAAATCACGATGAACACCATACCTTCAAAACCCGGACTCCAGTTTTGAAGCACCATTTTTGGGGGGAGCAGGTGGAGGCTGTTTTCATGTCTGTGTTGTGTGTATGTGTGTGTTCACAGCAGCTTAGAGAAAAAAGAGAGAGAGGCAGAGGAAGGAAGAGAGGAGTAAGAGATGGGGGGGGATATAGCAGATGGGGCAGCACAAGCAGAGACATGTAAATAATGTGAAGTAACAATGATTCTCTTCATCAGAGAGAGGAAGAAGCCCACAGGCTATATTTAGGGCCTGGTCACTAACAGACCCTCCATGTACACTGGGGCTTGTGTTGACAGACATCTAGTTTCTTTTATAAGTACATAATTTATTCTTCTCTTTTTTTAATTCATGGTACCCAATGTTCTTTCTGATCTGTTGTCGGGTCAGGGACAGGGGATTTATTGGGAGAGGCATTTGGTAGAACAGCACTAATTGCTCGTTTGTTAAATGGTAAACCTCTCAACCCAACCCACCTCACTCTAGCAGGGCAGTGTGGGCAAACATGCGCCCCCTGCTGGTCTCAGTGGAGGCAGGTGACATCGCCGAATCGTCTAAATATCGTGGATGCTGATAAGAGGGGGGAAAAAAAAAAAACAAAGTAGGAGCATGGGTGGCTTTACAAACTTTGAGTTCTGAAACATGCATCTCACAAGACATGAACATTCATTAAGCATGTTTCCCTGGTATTCTGGAGTTTCCTTCTGTTGTATTATGTAAGGATGCCACAGTAGGTTGTAAGTCAGTTGATCAGTGTTTGTAGGTGCAGATGAATTAGTGCAGGTTCACACCTTTCTATTCCCAGGAAATGGAGGCTGGGGTAGCTCCCCCCGACCCCAACGTAAATCTCCTCACAGAATACAATGAAACGGTCCGCCCTGAAGACATTTCTACAGCTGGGCGTCATCTGGCCAGGCTATTTCCCACGAGATCAGACTTCTGGTGGGCGAGGCAGGTGGTGATAAACGGGAGGCTGACCTTTGCAGTGTCGTCGGCTTCATAAGGCAGAATCAAAGTGTTCCATCACCTTTGAATGTTTGCTTATTAACTCATTTAGTCAAGGGACATCTTTATTTGAGTCGCTCCTACGTATAAGGATCTGTCGGTTTGTGCATGCGTGTGTGTGGCAGTAGGCCTGGCTCTGTACCACCTCAGGAAGCAGAAATTAAGAGACTAGTCCAACAACACGGTCGCCGTGTCGACTGTTAGACAGCTGACTTCCTCCAGATGCTTACCCAGCCAGCCAACCCTTGATCTGAACTGTACATATATATCCACACTAAATTTGTGCTATTTTAATTTTATATTTACAAAATGTATTTACAGTAATCCTGGATGTCTATATTACAATAATAACTGTTACTCAGTGTTTAATGGTGGTTTGTGGTCCCCCCCCAGTACTACGAGATGTCATATGGACTGAATATAGAGATGCATAAGCAGGTAAGCTACCGATCTTTGTCCCCTTCTGTTCTGGAAAGCAGATTTCCAGACTCTCTCTCTCTCTCTCTCCCCACAATCAGAATAAATCCACTCAGGCAAACATGAAAACATGCTGACAGTTACATCAGTCGAACGCCTTTCATTTTTGTCATTTTCTATGGAACATCTTAACATGATCCGGAGGTCCCTTGGTTCCTGGTTTGTTGGTAGACAGCTGATCTGACTAAGATCGCTCTGGATCGAAATATTAATCAGTCCTCGTTAGTGCTGGTAAAAGAATAATTATCGCTGGCAGCGGTCAAGCATGCTGCGTGCTTTGTGTTTCGTTATTAATGTCAATAATTAATCCTTAACATACATCCTATCAAGAGAGGTGTAGTTTTACCTTACCATAGATTCTAGACCATGTCAAGCTGCATCTGCTGTAGGCCAAAAGAACTCTAAGTATCAGCAGCTATTCAGTATGCTGACCTCATATCTCTCCTACAGAACACCAATTTGTTAATACTTAGTGATAGTAATGAACATTAGGTGATTTTATTTATTTTTTTTTATTAATTGCCTGGTAGTAGTATAGGATAAATACATGGCATGACTGTGAGTCCTGAAAGAGGTTTGGGAATGACGTTCGGGGGAATACTGCTGTCCGTCTCAGCTGAGGTCCGCTTTTCCTGTATCGCACATCATGTCTTCTGATGAACGTTTTACCGAAGGACTTAGCTAAGGGTGCTTCTGTGCTAATATATTATTTACCATTTATTGGATTTTTGAATATTTGATACTTGGTTGTTCACTGGATTTCAGTAACTCGTTGGCTAATTAAAGCAAAATGGAAAATGAGCAGTATTTAAAGATAAAAATAATTCATAGATAATTTATGCAACATTTACATAATTACCTCAAAATCATTTTTGGCATTTCTTGCAATTTTAAAATATTTCTTGAATATAGTCAGTCATAAATTAATCTTGCTTTTGTCATTTTTTGTGATTGAGTACCTCAGTCCAGTACAGCATAGTACAGTGGCTCAGTACTATGGCCTCAAACCTGCAAGTTTGTGAGTTCGATTCCCATCTGCGTTTCTTCCGGATTTTGAACGTTTTTCTCTGGCTACACCAATTAACTCCCAAAGCCCAAAAACATGACTGAAGTGAGACACTGACTCTTAATAGCCTGTATTGCGTGTGTGAGCGTGTGCCCAGTGGTGGACTGGCATCCCTTCCTGGGTGTCCTGGAATAGGCCCCAGGTCTCTGTGACTGTGTACTGGATAAGTGGCTATGGATGATGTATGGAATTAAGTAGTGCAATCGAGAGTAACTAAGCTAGAGCAGGAATCCTTGAGGCATCGAGCGTGACCTGCAGCGCGTGAGGACAGGACCTGACACCATGGGGATGCTGCGTTTGGAAGTCCGGCCCAATGCTGGCCTATACAGTGTTGCCCCAGGGTATGGTGTCAGCTTGACTCGCGGTGCTCTCACCCAACTTCACGTGGCCAGTTCGTGGGGTCATGACAGCGATAAGGACCTGACAACATGCTGCAGGATTTGGTCATATACAGGGGCCGGAGCTGCTGTTCCAGCCAAATGTCACAACCTCCTTCGCCCCTGGGCTGAAGCCAGAACCCCATGGTACAATGGCTCAGCCAAGGTCCAAAGGGGAATGGGGGGGGGGGGGGGGGGGAGTAGATAGGGCTAAAACACAAATGAGGGGAGATTAGCTAATTGGTTTGTTAGCATTGTTAGCTGCCACTGTTTCTAATGACCCCATGGCTGTGCTGTTGTATGCTGCGTTACAGCCAGGACCGGAAGAGCCCCCTGCCAGCACTGAATCCCAACTCTGTCAGTTAACAACCTGCCAGGGGTGACGAGGCTTCCGGGTGGGTCAAAGCAAGCTGGGGTCATTCAGTACTGGGGGGAGAGGCACAGCAGTGGTAATTGTGAATATGCTTTCATTACTGAGAACCCAAGCCACTGGTGGGTGTTTGTGTGTGTGTGTGTTTGCAGGTGTTATAGAATCTTTGTATCTGTCTGCATTATACATACACGAGTCTTTGGTTTTTTTTTGTTTTTTTTTTCCTGCTTTGGTTTCTGTGGACTTATGTCCAGACCATTGAGATTGACACCTTGAAGTCATACAGTATTCCATCTCCTTGTTGCACTGGCTGACTTCTGTCTCTGTAATCATGGGTTGATCCATGTTTTTTTTGGTGATGAGCGTGCACTTTTGTGGGACAGCTGCAGATGGCCATAAATAAACACTACGTGTGTGTGTGTGTGTGTGTGTTCATATGTGAGCCTGTGCATTTCTGATCTATGATTCGGCAAGAATGGTGTCATCTGACTGGAGTGACCAAGTGTTTTTGAGTATCAGACTGCAGTCGATATCTGACTATTCCGCTCACAGCGGCATGCTTGTGCATTGATCTGTTCTGTTTTCCTACTGTTTTTTTTTTTTTGCATATCTTTGTAATTTGGTGCCTTCAGCTACTTGTTTATGTCCATTTTGCCTGCTCTGTTGTGAGTATCTTATTGCCAGTTTGTTTGTTTATCCCTCTGCCATTCTGTGCTGTTTACTGCCTGTTTGGTGTTTTTCCAGTGCCTTTCTGATGTTGAGCTCTACGGAGGTTAACACGTTGACGCGGACGTGTTCGGACACGTGCTGTTAGGGAATCGGTGCTTTGGTAGCGGTAGCCAGTGTGTTTGGACACATCGGACCACATACTCCGTGGGGGGGGGTTGAGCACCATCCAAATAAACTCGGATTCCGAAACAGCGATAGATCTGACGTGATCGTACCTTGAATGAAATGCAACAACGGCTCCCAGCGCGTTCTGCGTGTGCATGAGAGCCTGTCTGCGTTCTGCTGCCCCAGAGCTGCAGATTCAGAGATGTGTGTCGCACGCTGTGTTGCAGGCCGAGATCGTGAAGCGCCTCAGCGCCATCTGTGCCCAGATCGTCCCCTTCCTGTCCCAGGAGGTGGGTGGAGGTCCCAGGTCCCCATGCACTCTCACCAGCTTCATTTGCATCCAGTTTACAGAGCCCTCCTTGTTTACTAAGATACAGTCACTCCTAGCAGCACTTATCTAAGTACCTCTGCTGGCTTTGTGATAGCTGTATGGGCTGTAATGTTTTACCTTCCTCACTTGTATGTCATCAGCCAAATTAATAAATGTAAATGTGCCATTTGACAGTAATATCAATATCACCATACAGTGCCACAGGCCTATAGGATAATGTTTTAGCAACATTTTGACATTATTACCCTATTCCTCAGCACCAGCAGCAGGTGGTACAGGCCGTGGAGAGGGCAAAGCAGGTGACCATGGCAGAGCTCAACGCCATCATCGGGGTGAGCTTTCTTAGAACCTCAAAAAAACCCGAGCGCCAGCAGACGTTTAGCTAGCCCAAGAACAGCTTCTTTATCGATAACACTTGGCACCGGAACTTCCATTTGAATGGATTAATATAGTAGACCCATCAAAGCAGCTTACGAGGTACCCTGGATTCCTGAGGGGCGGGGTTCCCTCATCCATGTCCTGCCTGAGTACCAACCAATCCCAGCCACGCTTTTATTTGGGAGCATTCAATACCAAAACAGAGTGCTACTTTAACTGCTACACCCCTTGCTGCTCATAGCTTATGCTTGCAGGAAAAAGAGAGCCTGTTAGTCTTGGTGAACTTGCCTCATTCCCTGTTGCCTTCCTCTGCATGGTGCAGCAGCAACAGCTCCAGCACCTGTCCCATCACACCCCAGGCATGCCTCTGACTCCCCACCCGACAGCAGTGTCCCTAGGGGGCAGCACTGGGCTCATGGCACTTTCCGGGGCCCTCGGGGGAGCAGCTCATCTGGCCAAAGATGACCGCGGCCACTTGGATGACCAGCTAAGAGGTAGAGCGGGGTGCGGCACAGCTGAATTTCTGGGGTTATCTTGCTTGTACTGTGGGCTGAGCTGTTCGTTTTCTTCCCCCATGGCCGTCTGTCCAGCCGGAACACCAAGCAGGGTGAGTGAAGTGTGTTTGTCAGAGCGTGTGTGTGCATGTACATACAGTGTGTCTGTGTCCATACATGAGTACATTCAATATGTGTGTATATACCATTTATGTGTACATTTACAGTGTGTGTATCATGTTACATCCTACCATAGAGTGTGCTATGACTGGGTATGTCTTGCTTCTGGGTGTGTGTGTGTACGAGTACATGTAATTATCACATTGTGGGGACACATTGTCCTCTGGACGAATGAAAACCTGCTAGATTTTGCATCTTGGTGACGTTTGTCGTGTCCCCAGAAGAGAGAACTCAATTTTATAAAAATCTGTGAATGCAATCAAAAAACCTAAACTGTCTTCTGTTTTACTGGGTTACTTATGGTTAAGTTTAGGGCTGGATAAGGGTTAGGGTTGTCATAGTATAGAAATGAATGGGACATCCCTACAACGTTATAAATTTGTGTCTCTGTATGCATTGATGTGTGTTCCTGTGCATGTCACAGAGTAAGTCGGTGTCATCCACGGACAGCCAGCCCACAGAGGAGCGACAGGGTCCCTCAGGTGTCTTCCCAGCCCAGACAGCAGGGGGCGATATGAAGAGGAAGCACTGTGATGACAAAGAGCCCCTCCCAGCACACTACGTATGAGTGCAAGGCTTTGTTCACCTGGCTGGTAATGGGGTGTATTTTGTACAGCCCAATAGTGTCACTCTGAAGGGCCAGGATTCACTTTACAGCATCATAGGGGTGTTAGACCCAGGAGTATCTCAGAGGTATGTAAGTGAAAAGCCGTTTTGAACAATATAGTTTCCTTCTATAGATCCCAGCAGTTAAATATGTACAACCTTTCAGGCTCAGAGCTAGGATTTTACTGTTGCTCATCATAGAAGCACATCTCTCAAATTTTTCCACCCCTTGTGCACATCAGCAGTCTAAAATTAGGGTGTGATGTCACCTCCGGTGGATCAATAAGTTAGGTACTGCCCTGTGATCACATGGTATGCTGCCATGGCAACCCCAGGCCATCTTTACTGCAGGCCATGAACTCAAATGGCATTAATTGGGGATCTGGTATATAGGGTCATCAGTGACACATGGGGAGCTTGAGGCATTTGGTGAGGGAGCCTGACTGGATATTTTTTTGTTTCACAGGACAGTGAGGGAGACAAGAGCGAGGACAACCTGGAGGTGGATGTGTCCAATGAGGTGGCAACATTGGTCTGTCTGTCTGTCTGTCTGTCTGCTTGTTTCCACCCCCTTGCACTCCACTGGCAGAATGTGTTCATGATCTTTACACCCCCGCTGGAGAGCCTAAGGTTCTCTGCAGCTGATATTCATCAGGACACTAGGTGGTGCTATTGTAAGCTAAAAATCACTTACCCGTTGCTTTTTTGAGTGCAGCTATGAAAGTTATTGTCCTGCCGTGAGGGAAGTGTGAGCCATTCGTTGCAAATTACCCCAGCCCAACTTGAACCAGTGGCTTGTCCTATAGTAGTCACTATGAGGGTTTTGAGGTCATTGCTGTAGAGTTCCTGTGTTAAAGTTTCTAAATCTTGCTCAGTTTAATTTAATTAGCAATGTCAGATCTCTTCTACAAAAACACACTGATGCTTTCTGTTGTGTTTAGCTGTGCTTGTGAATGTCAAATTCATGGAAAGTGGACTTGGGTGACACGACTTCTTGTTCCGTGGGTCTAGGAGCCCACATCCCCGGTGAGTGGGCTCCACCCCACCTCCTCCCCCCGGAACAATGGGGCAGACCGGGAACTAGGCCTCAGAAAGGAGCCACGTGGGACCCCCAGCCCACCCCGTGTATCACCTCCACCTCGCAGTCCCCAAACTCCCAGCAAGGTCAGGGATCCACAGGTATACACTGGAACACTATGGTGGCAGACATCCCCAGTCAGTATTAAACTGGTAGTAAACTACAAGCAACCTACCACACATGCAGTGCACAGGGGGTTAAAAAAAAAAAAAAAATGAACACCGCATCATGTGCAGGCATGCAGAATTTTAGTGTACACTCCTTCTTTTGAGACCACCCACTTTCTACAAAAAAACGTTGTGTAGTTGGTCGCACATGCTCACATCCTGCCACAGTTTTGCAGTTAGAATGAATGAAGATAAGCGAAGGCCAGCCAATTTCATTCATGAATCTCCACACCTCTACGACAGATCATGGCGACATTTTAGAGAAATACCAATGACTGGAAATTCGTGGCAAGAAATTGGCATAAAACTTGGAGTGAATGACCCAAAATCGTTTGCCCCCCTTGTGTTGGTAGTGTAAGCTAAGCAGCGTCTTTTTTCAAATACGTAATTGTTTGTGTTTTCTGCAGTCTTTTGACTTTGGCTAGTTCTGACATATTTTTCAGTGTACACCTTAGCCAGCAGAGGTCATGTGACAGTCTGCAAATCTATCACCTGACGCTCCCAGCTTCAATGTCACTTCCTGTTGTGCTCAGGTGGTGAAATCAGCTTCCCCCTCCTCCAACTCGGGTACGCCTTCACCCTCCCATAGGGATGCTCTCACCCCAGGCCCCAGCTCCTCCTGCTTGCGCCTGACCAGCAAGCCTTCCTTGGCTGACCCCTTGGGTGAGGAAGACCCCCCCCCCCTCCCACCCATTTTTAGTCCCTCTGCCAAACTGACACTGTTGCTCCAAGCAGATTAGTAGTTGTCTGTCTTACAGCCAGATTTTGTGAGTTCATGCAGAGTGCACAGTGCCTTAGCCAATGGTACGTACGGCCTATCCTCTCTCTTGTTTTCCTTTGCCATATATCCCCTGCTTTGTTATACCTCTGATCTCTGTTTCTGAGAACCAGATGGATCTTTTGGCTGGGAAAATGGAAAAGGAATAAGTGCCAAAGTAACCAATAAGAAAAAAACTGCACTTTTAAAAATTCATTAACGGGTGATGTTGACAACTCCTCTGTCTCTCTCGAAGCCCTGCGGAGTCCACTGTCTTTGTCCTCTGGCTCGTACCCGGCCCATTTTGGTGGGGTGTCCCACGGTGGACTGAATGGAGAGCTGGCCAGCCCCGGGGGCTTTGGTGGTGCCATAAGCCTCTCACCACAAATGAGTGCGGCTGCTGGTGGATATACACGGAGCCCCATGGTGAACACGCATCTGTCTCTCAGCTGTCTTTTGAGATGTGTTAGTGTGCTGTGTGGCCATTGTGGCCAGAAGACAGACCGCTGTAACCATAGTAATGAAAACTGAAAACAGTATTCCCTTGCACCACTGCTTTTCTCCTGCAGGTGGCACATGAATCTCGTTCTCACCTCAGGCCCATTGGGGTGTCCTCTTCGGTTCCTGGCACGACAGGCAGCAAGCCGTAAGTTTATTTGGCTGTTCTCCAATACTCTGAATGAGACAGTGGCTTGTAACACAAATGACTGCTACTGAACCAGAACTAGAATCAATTTGGTGTCAGACTTCGGTATCAGACAGCTGACAGGTTAATTTCCAGAATCAGTAGTTAAGTGTTAATGTCTGCAACCAGTACTCCAGTGTCAGTTACTTTCCCGGTGTTAATATTACTATCCACAGGTGCACTCCAGAGTTAACCCCT